>CABFOV010004938.1:0-27591 GCA_902141375.1 Timema poppense | reverse complement strand
TATATATATATATATATATAACAATATAAAACAATATTAAATTTCTCTCGACTACAATTAAGTAGTAGTTGAATCTTACATTATTTATTCTTTTAAAATATGAGCTTTATATCTTCAGTAACTATTAAATTATCATTATATTATTTTAATTTGAGATTTTTAATAATAATAAATAATAGTATTTAATATACGTGATGATTGTTTCAGAGGATATACTAACCAGACCGTTGTGATCCGTGATGCTGATAAGGGAGATTTGCTCGTTGAAGCTCCTTCTAGAAGCATGCACACAATAATATACATTTAAAAGTAGCCTGTAATAATGAACTGCAAAGTCATAATAATTATGATTACGTTTATGAAAATATATTCATTTAATGAATATAATAGACGATTATATTAAAACAATATCGAACTTAATGAATGTGACAAAAAAAGTACCATTATTTGTGTTTATTTTAACTCTTTAATAAATGAAATGCATTCAAACTAAAATAAAATAATTCAAAATTAATTGTATTTATATTGTATGAATATTCATAAGTGATGGAACTAGATGTTGGGTCCACAAGGTTAGTTTTAAATGAACAATATTTTTTGGTCCCATGTATTACAAGGAATTGCCAATAAACGTAAATTGATCAATTGTGACACAAATTATATAGGTGACCCAAAAACTTATTTTATATCACTTGATACTAGGGCTTATTTGTTTTGACGTTTTCTTCACTGGTAGTCACACAGTCTAGGGCGTCCAGATACCATTAATTATATACATGTTCAAAAAATTCCATTATACTTAAGTAATTATACCAAATGATCAACCACAGTGGTTTTGAGGTAACGTGCTTGCCTCAGGACCCAATGTGTATGTGTTCAAGCCCAGGTGGGGTTGATGGATTTTTCTTTAACGATAAAAATCCTTAGCACGACTTCCTTCGGAGGGGAATTAAAGCCGTCTGTTCCATGTCGATTGTGGGGTATTAAAATAAATAGTACGGAACTCCGCACGGATTTCCTCGCTCTATTGTTTGAAAATGGAGATATTTACACAAAGCTCTTAATATATGTGAAACGAAATAATATACACTAGAAAATACAAATATAAATTGCACTATACTTATGTACAACTATTTTTTTACTCCCGGTATTAAATTTTATAATTTTGTTTTTAAAGAATTAATGTCCTTATTTGTATGTTTGGACCAATAAAAAAAATCAATGTTGGGTCGACAAGGGTCAACACTTCGTATTTCAACTTTTTGTTAACATTTTCGACATTTTATTAGGTGTTGCAAATCTTCTTGCCATCGCATTGCTATTAAATTCCTCATTTATAAATTTTGACAAATAAAAAATGTAAATATGGACTATTGATTCTAAAATGAATATATATCATTTTTGTACAAACATTTATTCTAGGAGGCTTAAAGAAAAACAACATAAACTTTTAGAGACTTACTTATATTTAATTACCCTATGGCATTGGAGAATTATGACGTTAAAACTTAAGTAGTATCTCTTTACAACTAAAACTCACAACATTGTATTAATATATTAGCCAATATCCCAGAAACTGTTGGATTTATAAAAATATATTTCATATACAAGTTTTTTATTTCTAATAGTACTACACTTTTGCAATTATAAGTTATTTAGTATCTCAAATATTTGCGGAGATACGGAAGTTTCTGCTTCTGTAAAGTACCCTAAAATTCATTTTAATGGTAAAATAAAAATAGCCAGTTTATTTATAATCTTAATCAACACCTAGATATGAATTTTAATCAAAATCGTTAGAGTCTATTTTGAGAAAATCGATATTTACCTTTTTGCCCTTTCTTAAACTACTCTTAATTTTAAGTTTAAACAACACACAGACAGACGTTATTGCAAATACCACATTTTAGGGTTTGGGGGGTCTTGAGACGTCAACATCCATCAACATTTCAGGTTAGATTTTCTTTTGCGTTAGCAATACTTTTACCTTTTGTGTCCGAGAAGTTAAAACATATATATATTTACGTATATCCTGAAAGTTATTGGTTTTATAAAATATTTGTATTATAAAGAGACCTACATGTTTGTAACGATAAGTAATTTCATATTTCAAATGGTTTAGGAGATATTATAAAAAAAAAAGATAACTTACGCATCAGACCGGAGCCCTTAAAGTAATTTTGCCAAAATATTGAGGGAAGCCATTTTATTTGTAATATTTATAAATGTTTATAAATGAAATTTAATCAAAATCGTTTGAGAAAATCGATTTTTCATCTTTTTGCCCTTCAGTAAACTACCCATAATTTTAGGTTTAGATATCCAATTCCAATAATCCCTCGGGGCAACCCTATAAAAACCCTACATACCAAATTTTAGCCCGATCAGTAAAATAGTTTAGTCTCTAGTTGGAGGTACAGACAGACAGACGGAAAGTCAAAAATAACTTTTTTTGGATTCGAGGAGTCATGAAACGTCAAGATTCATCAAAACCTTGAGTTCGATTTTTTTGACGATCACAATACTTTCTCTACCTGTAAGATAGCGAGAAAGTAAAAACGCTGGAAGGTATGTGATACTACCTTTCTCGGCAAAATTGATGGGCTCTTTCGAGCTCGCTTATTGTGCTGATATAATCAGTGGGATCAAAAGTTCACGTTAATTACCACTAATAATTGAAAAATGGACAAACATTTATACCAAATGTCTGTTTTTTCGGTTTCTTGGTTTTGAAGCAAAACAAATCTATGCTCACGTGGTTTAAGACTTCAGGCCCTCAATATATATATAAAAACTCAAGCTAAGGTTAGCCTTAGTACGTAAGCTCATAACAAGTTTGCGCTTTCTATGTTTACTGTTTTTTTTTAGCTACATGAATTGGTGCTCATGATATGTAGTCCATAAGGATTTCAAAGAATGTAAGCCTATATTTAAAAAATAGATTAAGGAGTACACCCTAAGTTTTCAATAAGCTTATAAGCAAAGTCTCAGCTTATATCTTGGTTTATTGGTTTTAAAGGCACCCGCTCCATTGGTAAACTAGTAAAAGACACCACACTTTTAATTTATGCCTATGAAAACTATACCCGATGCATACGTAAGACATACAAACATTATAGTCAAGAGATGTTTATTAAGATTCAAAAATATATGGACAACAATTTATTGAAAGCAATAACCTCAAGAAATATAGGGTATACAACATATGCAATCTAGCGTCATGGCCTCATAGGGAGGGCGCAGAACGTATAAGTGAATAGCCTCGCTAGTAACAAACTTGGTTGGGCCGAAACAACAATAAATGACTCTTGACAATAACCTTAGCATAACTGTCAATGTTCAACATAACAATATACAGTTATTTCCTGCCAGTCATATTTCATCTCTCCTTCCCATAAACGGGGAAAATACACAAAATCCCAAAATTACAGAAATCTTACGTTGACGTTAGTCAGATAAACCAATATTAGCTCGACAACACTTAACAAATATCCACCCATCACTTAGTCGCTATGGCGGCTATCATTAACCTGTTACACTCACTGATGGCACTTAGTATTCTAAGTTCATGAGATAACGTTTAAAGTTAAATATGAACAGAGCAATTCAATCGACGGAATCTAATGCCATTATATTTCAATAAGCAAAATACAAAACCTAACATCTAACATGGAGTAATATAAACTACATTTGCTAGACAAATGCTTCCCAGTAAGAGAGTAAAGCTTAAGTCCTTTATACTCAGAGAAAGCATTTAGTACTAAAAAAATATTTACACAACCAGATATTCTACTTTTGTCCAACTTATAAACTTAATACTCGACATAAACATCATGGACAAAGTTTAAAGTTAAAACCCATCAATATTAAAAATAATTACAAGTGAGGAAGATATATTATTAAAACGATATCATATTTCCTTTCGGTTAAAGTTCGTTAATATCAGAAATAAATACAAGTCCAAAAGATATCTTATAGAAAAATACATCATATTTCAGTTCATTAAAGTTCGTTAGTATCTGATATAAATACAAGTGAAAAAAGTGCCATATTGAAAACGAGATCATATTTCGTTTCTGTTAAATTTCGTTAATATCATAAATAAATACAAGTCCAAAAGATATCTTATTTAAAAAGACATCACATTTCAGATTTGATAAAAGTTCAAAACTTAAGTTCACAATAATTGACGTCAATTATACGTGCAATGTTTAAAGTTAGAGTTTTTTGAAGATTTGAAGTAATTATTAAGAGCCGAAAGTGAATTTTGAACAATAACAATTATGCTGAAAAGGAATTTATCTTACATGGTTAATGTCCGAAGCCGTAGCTAGTACAAGCTACTTCCAAAGCCAGTCCCAAAGTGGTGCCTAGCCGTTCGGCTGTTGCCCGACTCAGAACTTCTGACTTGACAGTTACGCCAAGCCAGGGTGTCTGCGAAAGGGCTGATTTTTGTTTGAGTACCGAGTCACTGTCGTGACTCTTAACCTCGTGAATGAAATTTAATACCTATGAAATGAAACAGATGAAATGAGGCTGTAAGAGAATTACAAGTATTAGTAAATTAATGCTGCAAAAGAATTACAAGTGTGATTAGTAAATGTCCTTGTGAGGTGGAATAAATGTGAGGGTTCTTGGAAGTTGGGGAGGATTTTCTTTTCTTGAGATGTGGGGAGGTGTGTTTAAGGTATGATGGTGAGTTGTGAGTGATTGCACTGGTTCGTGGGAGTTGGGAAGGATTTTCTTTTCTTGGGACTTGGGGAGGTGTGTTTAAGGTATGATGGTGAGCTGTGATAAAGTGGCGCCTAACCCACACGATCAAACTTTTATACAGAAATCACAGTTCACAGCACACAGAACGAAGGGAGTACAAGGGGGCGAAAACCAAAGAATATAATGAGGCGTGGAATGTTCTACGAGCGTCTAGACGGTGGACTTGGGCACAGGTGAAGTGTTTCTTCTTCCTAACTGAATAGATTTGGGTCGGAGAAGCCGTTGCTGGGCGTAGGAATAGGCGTGGTCCCAGTATACCAGGATTAATCGTCTGGTTCGGGTGTGAGTGTTCCGATGGGCCGTTCGTGCGTGTAGTCATGTAGCCGGGCTTGCCGCTGATGGTGTCGGTATGATTGGTAAGTTGATTGTTTTTGTTTGGTTGCGGGTAGCTTGTGGCTAACAATGCTACAACCTAAATTGGTAACCAAGATATCTAGGACATCATACACACTAAATAGAAATAGATAAACTTCCCTTGAGGTGTTCGACATCAGGTCTCATTAAATAAGTATTTAATGTTTCTTATTTTTAAATATTTTTATTTTTTAGTTACCCTAAAGTGGTCTATAGGACATTCTTCTCTAAAATTGGAATACAGGCTCTTATGAACCCTTATCATCTCTCTCTAAACCACACCCACCTCGGTGGCGTAGTTGGCTAACGCGCTAGTCGTGTTGAGCTAGACTGCTGAAGACGGGGAGATCGAGGTTCGAATCTTGGTCGGGTGAACTGGGTGGGGTTGGGGGTCCTACATTGTTTTTCACTCTCCCTCCACGCAAATGCGTGTTCACTTTCTCTAATTCAACCTTCCTAATTCCTAATCCATTAGCTTAATTAGTACTTAAAGCGTATAACCCGAACGGGTAGTAAGACGGGGTGCTAAATAATAATAATCTAAACCACTGTTTTCCACGTTGCCACTGTCCTTGTTAAACCAAACGTAACTTGCCGTTTTTTTGCCTAGAACTGAACATCGTTAATTCCATGGAATAAGAATTCTATATTATAACGTTCACTGCAGCATCTAGTGAAAGCAATATAAAACACAAAATGTTATTTTAAACCACTTATTTTTCACAAAATATGAAAATTCACATTGTGTCTCAGTTGCACAAGTTAAAAATGTGCGCAAACACTCGCTTAGATAGAAGAGGTGAAAATAAATTGTTTTAACTGACTTGTGAAAACCATCTTTAGTTTGACATCAGAATTCAAATCCCAACTTCTCATCGCAGGTGATTTCGTCCTGTGTATATTCAAATAAGGTTTAATATAATAATTATAATAGTAGTAATAATTATTTTAATTTCATGTATTATAGTGCTGGCTAATAAATCGTTAGATTGATGACAGGCCAGAACTTAAAAGTACACAGGTACGATATAAGTGCATATAATAAAATAATAAAAAAACAATGATAGCTAAATAATGTTACATACTGATGAATAATAATAATTACTTTTATTATTATAAAAATATTATTAATAATAATAATAATATACGACACATTAATACACAACTATTGATATAGCCAAACTTAAAATGTATTGCCAAAATCATATTAACTTTGTATAACTATATAGGTTTATAATATAAAACCGGTCAGTGTCTCAAACGTGTAAAATCTGGCAACTGTGCTTGTCATTAGATCTGTACTACAGTGCAATTTAAAAATGTAACGGCTTATATACAGCAAAGCTCTCAATATACAATATTTAAAAGTAAAAAAGGCACCCTCAAAATGTACAGCTTGAGGTTACTGAGCCAATTTTCATCTTTAGATGTTTCTTGGTTTTTGGAGTTTCCCGAATATGCGGTCACGCAGTCTAAATCACCATACTCTAAATGGATGTCAAAGTAAAAATAAATATTCTTGAGTTGTTTCTTTAACTAAATGGGGTTTCCCTTATTACACAAATCAAAAGTTTTAGCTTTATATTTTTCTTGGTTGTTGAGTAAACCGAATCAGTAACCATGTTGTTTAAGAATTTGATGTTCATAATGTATACAAATGGTACAGTGCACTGCACAGACTTTCTCCCGGTTTTATCTTAAAATAGACATTTACTATAAACTCATTTAAGATTTGTGAAATTAAATAATTGGTCTATACAATGTTGTAGAAACACTACACCAAAGATTATAAATGTAATGATATACATTATTACGTCTTACTATGTGGCATTAGGAACTAGGAAAACTGTTACCGGAAAATTGAAAAACATGTTTGTCTACCAAAGAGCATAAGAAACAAATTCATTTTTAATATATGAATTAAAATTATATATATATACACATACATGCTCATATCTCAGAAATTATTGTTTTTATAAAAATATATTTAAAAAGGTTTTTTATCTTTAATAGTAGGCCTACAACAATTTAACAATTATAAGTTTTCCTATCTCAAATAATTTAGGAGAAATTATGGAGATTAGAAAATTTCCCCCATGTAAAATACCCTCAAAGTCATTTTCCCGAGAAAATAAGAAACTACATCTTGTTTAGTAAAAACAATGTCTAGACATAAAATGCAATGAAAATAGTTAGAACGAGTTTCGAGAAAATTGAATTCCACTTTTTTGCCCTTCAGTGAATTTTCCTTTAATTTAGGGTTGAATATATAATTCTAAAAACCCTTAGAGGTACCTCATGTAGAGGCCAGATATCAAACTTTAGCCCAATCGGTAAAATAGTTTCGGTTATAACCCAAGGTGCGGGCAGCCAGAAGGACAGCATTGCGTCAACAACATTTTGGATTCAGAGGTTCATAAAACTTCAACATTTATCAAAATATTGAGATAGATTTTATTTGACAATCACAATACTTTCTTTACGAGGTTTTGAAAGAAAGTAAAATATATATATATATACATATATATATATACCGGTAAGCTACACAAGCAAACTCCCTCAGGTTCCTCGATATAATTATGCAACATTTAATCTCTCTATAGGTTTCTTTGTTTTAGAGTCACCATGATCATGTGATATAAGAAGTTAAGCCCTTAATCAACGTCTCTTTAATAGTATGTCATCTTTACTAATGTGAGTAAGAAACTACAAACCAAACTCAACTTTAATTTAACTTTGGATTTAAGATTGAAATCTCTTCTGTAATTTATTTATGGATTTAAAGTTGATATTTTTACGCGTTGATCAAGTTGGATTAAAATTAAATGAAAGCAACGTTTAGTTGGAAGTGTCTTAAATTAATAGAGATTTACCGTTGCTTATGTGGTTGACTGCCTAATATGAAAACTAAAAAAAATATGTATGCCTAAGGTTAACTCCTTTAGGTTACCCTAAATACTTATGACTAGTTTAAGTTTTTAGGCTTCCTGGTTTTGGAATTCCTGCACTTTCTCCATGGTGTTAGCCGAAAGTGAGCTATACCAACCGAGCAGCCGCCACCATTAGCGATGACAATGCGATTATTTGCCGATGAAGGGTGTCATGTGGTAAACACAACAACGTTTCAGACACACTTCTTCACATACACTGCACTTACAGAAACATAAATACACTACACATTCTATTTTATTTAAATGATTTATATATAACTTTAATTTATACATTAAATAATATAAGCTAGTGCAATTTGTAATTATTAAGATAAAATAAATAGCCTCAGTTTTTACTTATTCACTACCTACAGGTAGATAAAGTATCGTGATCGTCAAAAAAATTTTACTCGAGATTTAAATATATTTTAACGTTAAATTACCACCCGAATCCGAAAAAGTGGTTTTTGCATTTCGGTCTGTCTATATGCCTTTCTGAATGTTCCTCGTAGTAGACCCTAAACTATTTGGGTGATAGGGCTATAACTTGTTATCTAGGGTTTTCATAGTGTTGCCCTGAGGGGGTTTTGGAATTTAATATCCAACCCTAAAATTAATGGTAGTTTACTCAAGGGCGGAAAAAAATCTATTTTATTGGTTCTAACAATTTTGATTAAATTTAATCTCTAAACATTCATCAATATTACAAACAAAATGACTACCCTCAATTTTTCGTCAATGTTTCGGTCTTATTCGTAAAACCTTATTCTTTGTCATATCTCCGTAACTCTTTGAGATATGAAGTTACTTATCATCACAAATATTTGGGTATAATTATAGTAAAAATCTTTTATTAGAAACATATTTTTATAAAATCAATAATTTTCAAGCTAAGTGCAAATATATATATTTTTTTACTTTTTGAACATATAAGGTGGAGTATTGCGACCGTAAAGAAAAATCTAAACCGAGATTTTGATGGAAGTTGATTTCGATGTCGAAGCCTAAAAAGTGGTTTTTGCAATGCCGTCTGTCCGTGTGTCCGTCTAACCCTAAAACAAAGAGCTGTTACTAAAGTGTGAAATAGATAATAACGTTTTTCTCCAAATCGGCTCTAACGATTTTAATTAAAATTGGTATCTAGGTCTTGATTAAGAATATAAACAAAATTGATATTTTCATTTTCCCATGAAAATAAATTTTAGGGTACTTTTCAGAAGCAGAATTTTCCTTCTCACCGCAACAATTTAAGATACTAAATAACTTATAATATTAAAACTCTAGCACTATTAAAAATAAAAAACTTTTATTTGAAATACATTTTTATAAAACCAATAGTTTCAGAGATACTTGCAAGTATATTAATACAATATTGTGAGCTTTAGCTATAAATAACTTCTACTTAAGTTATAACACAATTCTCTATTTCCATAGGTTGATTGATATTACTAATTTTCTCAAAAAGTTTATGTTATTTTTTCTTTAATCTCTTAGGGGAAATGTTTGTACAGCAATGATTTGTCTCTATCATTTTATACTCAATATACAATATTTACATTTTTATTGGTCAAAACATATAAATGAGGAATTTAAGAACAAAACGATGACTTGAAGATGTGCAAACTCTAATAAAATGTCGAAAATGATAGCCGGAACCTGAAATTTTATTACTAAGTGTTGAACCTTGTGGGCACAATATCGATCTATTTTTTGGTCTAAATATATAAACGAGGACATTTAATTTCTTTAAAATTAAAACTATAAAATCAAAAACAGGGAGTCATATAATGATTTACGTAAGTGTAGCACAATTAATGCTTGGGTTTAATAGTGTATATTATATTTAGTTTCACATTCTTACGAGTTTTGAGTAAATATCTCAATTTTTAAACAATAGAGCGAGAAAGTCCGTGCAGAGTTCCGTACCATTTATTTGTTAGCATACTCCAATTTGTTAATTATTTTAAATACCTTTAACACGAAAGATTTTATAGATTCACACTGAAGAACAAGGATTGGTAGGTTAACGAATAATAATGCAATTACATGAGCGTGGTAATAATATCTGTAAACGGTAAATAACATATGGGTAATATCCTCCAGCGAATGAAAGTTAATACAGGCGAAGATATTCGAAACTTGATTTCCTCGTTTGACTTAACCAAGTGATCACGAGTCTGGGTGTATGAGAAAATCAATTATTACTTTAATGATGATCTATATTTCCACCAACCCATCTTTATTTGATTTAAGATAGTGAAACACAACATTAATGATGAGTCATATTCTTTTCCCTATCTATTTTTATCTATTAAAAGATAACAAATAATACGGCACAAAACTTTATTTTACTCACAGCACGTGCGACTATTTGGCAAGAATGATGCCACAGAATTTCAGGATTTTACAGTCATTCGTTCTAATTTTCTGTTGTATTTGTAAGTATTTTAAAGTTAAAAAAATCAATTTATAAAATAGTTAGTATTTTGGAAAGACTATAACAAAATTCATGAAAAATCTTTCTAAAAAGATTTTTTAAATAGGCAATGATAAAAACCACATAGTTTTAAATACTAAACACATAGATCTATCATTATAATTAATACATAAAAAGAAGGGTACAAGGGTCTAGGAATGGTTGAGTTGTGAATTTAGGAAGGGTTTACTGATATAGTCTATTAGATGGTTTACCAAGATCACTCCACCTAAATGCAGCTACATTCCTCGTAAATTCTACTTTACCCCTACCTAAACCACAAATATAAACTATGACCGTATGGGTAGTAAGGCGAGGTACACGTAAATATTCTTGTTCCTCACGGTTGACTAAACAGCATCCATTACCTAATAATTATGATTTATTCTTTTAAAGTCTTCAGAAATCATTGAAGATAATGTAAGTTTACAAATTAACGGATTCTCAACCTAATTTACCATTTAGGATCTGACCGCATTAAATCATATTCCGATCCCGGCTGAATAGTTTGCCAGGGTGAATATAAATTTAGAAGTATTTTATTAACTAATACAGCTACATGTACTTTGAAGTATTCTGAATAACTGATAAAAACCCGCTTTCGGTGGTCGCAAGGTCTAAGGTGCTACTCTTGCAGTAGACTAGACTGCGGACGACGGGCAGATCAAGGTTTTAAACTCGGTTGGGTGTACTGAGATTGGTATTTCCCGAATGGTGTTGCCAACTTCACTCCACGCAAATGCGGGTTTACTTCCTAATCGCTGAAACCATTAGCGTAATTAGTACATAACCCTATAACTCAAACGGGAAGCAAGATAAATAGAAAAACTAATAACCATTACAACTTGTCAGAAAGTGGGAGTTTATTTTTATCATATTTTGTATGTCTTTTAACCTGTTTAAACTTAAATAACACATAATGTAAGAAATGCGGGGATTTGCATTTGGTCTAGGTTAGTAAGATTTTCAAAATAAAAAAATGGGACAAATGTATGTAGGTATACAATATAAATAAATTAGAGTTACACACATATTTTAAAATTTACTAAATTTGGTATAACATTAAAAATTACATTAAATTACTATAAAATAAAACACTATAAACTCTTTATAATAAATATATCTGTTTGCAGTCAACCCTAAAGCCTTTTATGTCACCACCATCAGTTAACATTTCTCATAAATCTTAACATAATTAAGTTTGTCATTCAATACATAGGAATAAAGCGAAGAACAAATATTATTTTCATTAATTAAGATATTCCATATTCCCTCCACTGGGTTTGGTTTATTTTGGTTGTCAACTGAACTATCATCAATGAAAATGTTCGTTCAACATGCGCGTTGTGTGCTGGGATACTGAAAAGTTACCGATTGATACATTACAGTATTAGTATTTCGGAGTCTTAAGCCTTTTTTAACTTGTCTTCATGTAATGGTTCGACTTTTGTTGGTTGTACGTAGTGTACAATTCACCCCAAACCAATTTATTTCTCTCCAGCTCACTTACTACAAATATAATAATATTTGTAAACTGTATGAAAACTCAATGTCATTTGATGTAACTTTTTTAAATTTAAAAACGCAGGTGTCTTAAAGTTTTTGCAATGTTGGCGAAAAATTAAGAAGCGTCCACCAAAAACATCATATTTCTGAAGATTACAAGATTCACAAGATTATATCCAGCCCGTTCCAAGATTTTATCAAAAAACAAATTAATTGTTTCTCTTCGTTACACACAGTTTATTTGGGATGTCCAGTATCTGTCCGCATGCGTGCTTTCCCCATGACACCAAGCCAGATTGCTGTCGGAATTGCCAACCCTCACTTTCAGTCGCAGGCGCCATTCCTTATACCGACAAGATAACGGCTTGACTGTGACGATTTTTAGGTAGTTCCAAGTCTCCCGGCAGAGGGTTATCGAAGGAAAGTTATAAAAGATGTTACCTAATTAAAAAAAAAGCAATTTTATTGACTAATTATTATAAATATAATTTATTACATATAAATTGATTCATTTCTCACAGATAGGAATCAACGTCACTCACTTTTATCAAACACTGACTGGCCTTGGAAAGTGAACATTTTTTTATAGACGTGACTGGCAATATGACTTGAATCTAAATTTGCATGTTGAAACAAATTTGATTTATGATCTATTAGCGCATATCAAGGCATTCAGGGCAAAAATAATGCCACTTGAAGAACAGGTGAAAATTACTTTGGCCCATAAAAATGTGTAAAATATATTATGTGGCCCACATAGCAAAAAGTTTGAAGACCCCTGATATAGTTCACTAGGTAATCATGAGCAGTTGTGTAAAATTTTCGTATTTCTGCCAAAAAGGAATCAGCCTTTTCTGTTTAAACATATTCTACTTTTTTTTTTTTACAATTATAGATAATTTTTTTCTTTAAATCTTTCCTAAGCATGTTTTCACTTTCTTTAAGTGTTGCCAGAATTTCAAAATTGATTTTGTCATCCACCCCCTTTCTCAATTTAAATAATCTTTAATCTCACAGTGCGTGGTAGACTTTGTACCAAATAAAAGTAATCTTCAGGAGAATAAAAGAATTCCAACAAATGTCTTGGAGTGGTCGCTTGTGAGAAGAAGTATGTTTTCAAAGAACATCAACCAATTTAAGAACTCTTTCAACATCACTTGTCAAAGACAGTCATCGCGTAACGCAAACCCAACCATACACCTACCTGTATGTTGTATTATTATTATTATTATTATTATTATTATTATTATTATTATTATTAGCACCGCGTCTTACTACTCGTTCGGGTTATACGTGCTAATGTGTAATGGTAGGGTGATTGTGAGATGAAATGGAGGACCTACAGTTTAACGTGGAATCCGAACCACGGTGGAGGTCAGACATTCCCCACATTCACAAGATGTCTTGTCAGAGGTGAAGAAAGGGTTTGATGATCAGATAAATCTGTGCCGAGACCGAGGATTGAGCCACGGACCCCAGCACAGAAATCCGACACCTTACCCCTAGACCACCAGGTCACCTATATTGTTGTAAGCTACTATTTATAAAATATGGTGAGCCCATAAAAACACATATTCTAATAGGCACTGGCCAGTTACACACTAAGGCTGCGTCTAATCATGATCGACCACTATAACTATTAAGTAAAGAGAATGGGTAGCATTACATTTTAATATATAAAATAATTTTATTACTAAGCAAGTGACTAGGAAGCTAGCTTGGACCCAGATAATACGAGTAGTTGGAGCCGGCACGACCAAATTGCCTACATATCCCTACTTATGTCCAAATTAAAAGTTATAGCGACCAAAGTTTTCCAAGAGAATGTTGTTGATGTTCTTTAAGTTATTTGTATTCACTTATCGTTTCATGTTTAATTCTAGTTGCCAAAATTTGAGACGAATTTTAGGCTGGGATCACGATCAACTTGAGACTCACGTAACGTAACGTTCACTTAATATAGTTTGTGATCAGGATTCAGTTAACGTTACTTTACAATTTGAGAAAAACACAGACAATAGATTTAGATTGTCTGAAATAAAAATAGTTCACTAAAGTTAGACCTAAGAATTTAGAGCTTATTAGGCTGAAAGTATTTCAATATAAGCTTACGGGACATACAAAATCAAGTATAACAATAGTCTACTTTTTAGAGTTATATACCATAGATGTCGTCCTCATTCCATAAACTAATAAATAAAGTTCTAAAGAGACTTGTCAAGATGAATTCAAGAATATTGGCTGAGCATTACATTTGGTAGACATCACTTAACGTTTTCGTAACGTGAAGGTTCTCCAATACATCACGGTGTGATTAACTTGAAGTTCACTTAAATTAAGACCCGCTTCGGTGGATGCATGGTCCACCCTAGAGCACTATTCTCTCCATAGACTAGACTGCCGTGACGGGGAGATTCAATCTCAGTCAGGGGTACTGAGGGTGGTTTTCCCTAAATAGTTTTCCACCCACCCTCTCGCCACGCAAATGCATATACACTTAATATAAGTTCGACCATTCTAATTCCCAGATAATTAGCGTAATTATTAGTACATAGGTGTATAAATGGAGTGGGTAGTAAGACATGGTAATAAAACATCTTAACGTAAGATTTTCCCGGGGTAGAACTTTTCCGTTAGGTGAACACTAAGTGAAGAGTACCACGTGTTCCAGCTAGCCAATAAAGTTTCGAGTCACATCCACACGACTTAATTTTTTTGTTTATGGAATGTAGAAAAAATCTTCGGTATAATTTTCCCGCATCTCACGAACTCTAAAACGTAGAAGCCTCTTATTACACTTTATTTGGTATGTTCAGTAATATTTAATCGCAGGTCCTACTCGTATCCTATTCGGCCCTAGGTATTTGCGTTTCATTTTAGTGAACAACTTGTTTATAAACAGTCAACATTTATTTTATGTGTTTTGCTCGAGTTGTTACGTTAAGTTATGTTAATCCTGATCAAACACCAGTTTACTTACGTTAAGTGAGCCTACGTTAATTGAGCGTTAAGCTGATCGCCATCCCGTCATAATATGTCCAACGTTAAACGAAGCTAAGTGTACGTTAAGTTAACTGCATCGTGATGACTTCTATTTAAAAACACGAGATGAACCTTTATGTAACGTAACATTTTAAGTGAACATTAAATGAAGTTAAGGTGGTGATGATCCTGACATAAGCGACATTATTAAAAACCCGTTTAAAATAATTATATTTGTATATTCTTTATAGCGCTTAAAAAATGTGTCTCAATAATTATTAAAATGTATGTACATTATTCTATTAAAAATCACAATAATCCACTTGGGTGGCCACATGGTCTAAGGCGTTACCATTGCAATTGACTAGATTGGCTATGACGGGGTATCATGGTTCGATTCCGGTAGGGTGTACTGAGGGCGGTTTTCCTTAACTGGTTTTCCACTATATATCTCCTCGCGTAAATGCAGATGCACTCCCTCTAAGTTCAACCCACCTCATTCCTTATCCATTAGAGAAGTAATTAGTGCATAGGTGTGTAAACTAAAAGGATAGTAATACGCGGTGAAAAATATTTAATAATATTAATACACTTATGAAATGCTAATAAGTTTAAAGGTTCATTTTTACCCAAAAAAAAACATGTTATTTAAAATATATGTATTACACTTTAAGTTGGTTTTTCAAAAAAGGGATATTGGGATTTAAAATAAATATTGAAATGCAAAATTAAATATTTCAAGTTTGTTACCAAAATGTCGTATTTATTCACTCGCATCAATGATCAGGTGTACTAAGCGTAAGGTTCACCTAGTCTGGTTTGCCAATGTCGGGCTGGTCGATTTTCGCATCTCTATAATGTGTACTAGGGAGCTATTTCCTTCTCCTCCTATGCAAATGTGTCGTTATAGCCCTTACATTATTACTTTTTAATCCTAGCTCATTTATTTGTTTGTAAGTGATTATTTTATTTCAAAACATCTAATAATAAACATGAATAATAACACGAGAAACATAAATGAACAAAAAATTTAACACCAGCCCCGAAGGGCTCTCGAAAACATACACTACATTGAAACATATAACATAACACAAGTAGACAAGATATGGCGCCCTGGCGGGCTGAATAATACCATCGTTGGGCTAGGGGTGGGAAAATATATATAAAAAAAACCCCATCCCGTAGCACATGAAGGGTCGCCTGGACCTTAAAATATACACAAAGTACAAAGGAGAGAGGGATGGAGTGGAAACAGTGGAAAGAAACAAGAAACAGGGGAAAATAAAAGGGATAACGTGATGAAAGGCTTGGCCCCGGTCGGAGCTCATTTAATGTAATTAACTACGGTTAGCTTGGAGGAATATTTGACGAGATTATTATTATCAATATTAATCATTCAAATAATATAATTTGAGAGCTAGAATGGTTTTCAATAACATTCTTATTTATTATAGCTATAGTTTACAGATTATATTGAAATAATGGAGTGAGGAAACCACATTAAAAGAGTTAAAACCAGCTCTTAAAAGACAAATATGAATATAATATTATTTATCCATGCTATCTTCCTAGTAGTAAGTGGGAAAGCTGACCAATGTGTACCGAGAAGTTATGACCAAGACAGTGTCATCTGCGTCTGCAATGCTACCTATTGTGACTTGATTGAACCAACAACAGTGGATCAACTCACTGGCAATGTTGCTCGGCACTACATATCAACTATAGAGGGTCGCCGATTGGAACCAGCTACACTCCAATTCTCAACTGAAACATGTATAATAATTTATTATGGTTATTAAACATATTTGTGATATTATAAGCGTTTTTCTTTACATACATACATAGTATACAACTTATCTAGTTACAAAATATTTTAATTTAGATTTTATAAGAAACATATAGTATGAATTTTAATAATATTCATAGTTAATTATAGTAAGGAGTGAATAAATTACAAATATAAGGAAATAAACTTAAATTGGGTATAGAAATGATTTGATATTTTGCAAAAAACTTACGTCAGGAGATTAAATTATATAAAAGGTTGAATAAATTAGTATATTATAACAAGTGATATATTTACCGTAGATAAATTAGTCAAAAAGAATAGAAATTGATAGTAAAACCTATAAGGTTATATTTATAATTTGAAACAAAATTATAAAAATAAGCCATGGTTGAAGATGATTTCTTTGAATCTTATAAAGTAAATTATTTTTACATATGATTCTTTAAACGGGAATGTAGTTCCACTATACATTAAAAACACCAAAGGGATTTTCCCTAAAACTCTATCTTAAAACAATTTTGAGCATAAATAAACAAGACTTGATTGATACCTAATGAAATGCTTACATAGGCGTGATTATATACTTGGTTATACTATATTTTTCATAATTTACTAGATCTGTATTAAACTTCAAATTATATTTTTATATAATTTTGATTTTCTTTTTAAGTGTACATTGCCAATGCTACCTATTTCCAAGTGAACAAGAATGTGACTTACCAACAAATCTTGGGTTTTGGTGGGGCCATGACAGATTCTGCTTCTATTAACATCGATTCTCTGAGTGAAGAAACACAAAATCGGTTGTTAAGGTACTTAAATGAATAATTTATAACCATTTGATAAATGTGTGTTGCTTGCATTTCTTTATAATGAGATTAAATTAATAGCTCTAAAATTCACTAAAATAAATTGATCTCTTCAAAACACATTTTATTAGTACTAGACTTTGTTTGTCATGACAAATAACACTATATAATTAGTATTTGGGCCAAAATTTGTTGAAGGGTAATTTACTGATAACTGAATTTTAAATTATGAAATATTTTTTTTAGTAGTGGCTCTAAGAATTTGATCCCAAAATAGGTATCTTGGGAATGTTTGACGAGGCATATAACTGTGTAAGCTTCTTTTTGAGGTAAAAACTCCTTTATAGCTTAATTTATTAAAGAGTGTTTTTCAAAAACATTGAATTAAAAAATAAATGGCTCTAGTGATTTCGTTTTAAATGTGTATTTTGGAAATATTTGACATTACAATTAACACTATATATTTATTTTGGGGTAAATCTCATTTATGGGTAGTTTACTGATAAGTTTATTTTCAAAAATTTGAACTATTATTAAACAACATTTATGATTTGGTTTCAAATGGACATTTTGGGAATTTTAGACATAACAAATAACCCTATATTGTTGATTTTTGGTAAAAGTTTGATAAAGTGTTGCTTACTGAGGATATATTTTTGACAATTTTAATTATTTTGAAAATGGCAATAATTATTATGCTTAAAATATATATCTGGGAAGTGTTTGGCATGGATATGATAAATAAAGTTGTATACTTGATTTGAGTGAAAATTTGGTTATGATGAGTTAATGATGAGTGATTTTTTAAATTCAAATATTTAAAAATATTGCTTTAGCAAATATATTCAAAATTTGTATCGCTAGACTATTTTACATATCAATAATAATATATCTCTATTTATATAAAATAAATTAATTCAAGAGTAGTTTAATTACAAACAATTATAGAAAATTCGAATGTTTTGAAAATTAAACTTTTAAGGTTGAATTCAAAATGAGAATATGTAAATTATTTATATGATAAATAGAACACGTTTTTATTTTTAGAAATAAACAATTTAAGGGTATTTTATTAGTATATTTTTTTAAATTGGAAGTTTGTTAATTATATTTGAACAATGATGTAAAATTAATATTTAAAGAGTGATGATGATTATTACTATTATTCTTACTAACAAGTTGATGTGTTTGTTTTTATGAGTAAGCCTTAGTTTATGGTAGTCTACTAAAAACCTCATTTCGAACATTTTCTTCTAAGCCATATTATACCATATGAAAGAGTCTGTGCGTTTTTGTCATCTTATATATAATTTGATAAGCCCGTTTCCGGTAATAGACATTACGAGGAAATAACTGAACATATTTTAACAAATGACCACTCATTTTAATGATTATGGGTCCAGGATGTCGGGAAAAATAGTATTTTTCCACGAAAACTCGATTTTCATAGATAGTATTCAGTTTTTGATTCTATGTTTAATTACTATGGAAACTGTTATTTTCTCAATGGCTGTAAATCTCTATATAAAATATATCTCTTTGGCTAAAAATAATAGCTCAATATTCATTAATTGTTGGTCTGAACATATCACAATTTTCTCTTTGGATTAATATTTAGATTTGGATGCTGGTCATAACACATATAAATTGAGATTCCTAAACTAGGGAAACATTTAAGTTTTATTGGAATGTTGTTATCGTCAATTCTCATTTTAAATCAATGATAATGAGCATAATTCTAAAATTAAAAGGTTAAGTTGTTAAGTTCGTGAAAATATGGTCTACGTTTTGCTTCGTGCATGATAAAATGATTTTTAAATATGTTTTGGTATGTATTATAAGCTCAAAGACGATAAGATGATCTTGAATAATGTTTTAAAAATAGCTATTTTAACTATCTAAGTATGAGTTTTGGTGTTCATTTTTTTCAAATAATGGGTTTTGCTGTTCAGTTTAATTAAATAATGGGTTTTGATGTTCAGTTTATTCAAATAATGGGTTTTCATATTCAGTTTATTCAAAAAATTGGATTTGATGTTTATTTTAGCCAATAATAAGCCAATACTAATACATAAGTTAAGCTTTGTTTTCATTTTACCGCTTGATTTCAAGGATATAATATTTAAAAGTAACGTTTTGTGTACTCCATATATCTTTTCACATTCTTACAAATACAGTTAAGTTAACTTATGTTTCCATGTTGATACTTAATTTTGAGGGAAAGATATTTCAAAGTACTGTAATATTTTAGTATCACATCTATTTTCACATTCTCTCTCTCTATCAGACTCTATCACACTCTCACACACAAACACACACTCTATAAAACTCTAATATAATCTCTAAAAAGTATACACTTTTCTCTTTCTCATAATTTATCCCTCTCTCTCACATATTCTCTAACTTCACATACACTCTTTATTACACAATTTCCCTCACATTATATTTATTATACTCTCTATTAAGCTCTCTCTCAATCTTACTCTCTCTTAACCACTCTCTCTTTCTCAAACGCTCTTTCACTCTCGAATGCTCTTTCGCTCTCAAACGATCTCTCGCTCTCAAACGCTCTCTCTCAGACTCTCTCTATCTCAAACTCTCTCTCTATTTCAATATTGCTCTCTAAGACTCTCTGACTTAAACTCTCTCTATCTCAAGCTCACTCTTTCAATCTCTCGCTCTCAATCTCAAACTCACACTCAAAGTCACATTTTCTCTCTCTTTCACACAATATCACTCAAAAAATTTTACATTCTTTCTCTCTCATACACACACACTCACTCTCTCTCTCTCACACACACTCTCCCTCACACACTCTCCCTCACACACTTTATCACGCCTTTGACGAGTGAAATTTTAACTAAAAAGTGAGTGAGAGCCTATTATATACATCCTTTCCCAATAAAAAAGTTTAAAATATATTATAGTACAATAATCTGCAGCCACCACTGCAACGACCCACTAGTACTATTTATTTATAATAGTATTATAAAACAATTTTATATTTCAATATAGTTGAAACTTTTTTACGTCAAAAATTTTATTATTTAAAATAGTTTATATTTTATCATTTCAGTGCATACTTTTCACCAGAGGGAATTACATATTCATTTGTACGAGTTCCTATGGGAGGTTCCGACTTTTCCACACATTACTACGCCTATGATGACGTTGTGAATGATTCCACATTAGAGCATTTCAATCTTACAGAAGAGGACTACTTGTTTAAGGTTAGCAATTTTCAAGATAAAGTTATAAAACAAGAGTCGGGCTCCAAATAGGAAAATGAAAAACATTATATCTAGTCGTGGAAATTCTTTAAAAATGAAAGGTTAATAATGACATGTTTTGCTCCCGTAGACGCTTTATCATCAATATGACTTAATGTTATTAAAACAATGGCTTTGAGCAACGTTTTTGATGCCTTTTTACTATTTAGAAACTTACTTCCCCAATTATTTGGTAAAATACTATTTATATTTTTTGGTATTATTTTAGCATTGCGCCTTACTTTATATTCGGGTTACACGCTATATACTTGTATCTCAATTGACTAGAGAATATTTACCAAAATATTAACATTATAAAAAAGTAATTTTCTAAAATATGAGCTTCGGAAATTCATTTTTGTTATGTTTTTTTACTAAAACTAAACAATTAGTATTATTATTATACTTTAACAAAATAATTCACTGACAATTCAATGAGTATACTTTTTATAACCTGCAATATTAATTTATATTGTTTGCTTTGATGCTTGCTAATTCAATATTTTCTATTTTGTTTCCTTCATATATTTAAAATACATCCCAATTTAAAATACATATTTTTATCTTAATACTGTATCATCAGTTATTCTTTCCAATTAGGTGCTATATAAGAACATAAATAATAAAACTTAAAACATTATCATGATTATATTCCCATAACACTTTTAATACTTTTACATTTCAAATGTGTAAATGCAATTTTTAATTGTATTAACGTGATGGTTTTACATTTTTACATTTAATCTATTATAGGTGTTTGAAATGCACTTTATGAACAGGCTGATTATATCAGCACATGAATTATAGATTAAACTAAATCTAGAACATTTTCATCATCCGACCGTGGACATTCTTCATCACTGTGAAAGGGTGGACTAACATTTCACCTTTTTTTTTTGTGGCCCATGCGGGGAATCGGCTCCGATATGCTTGAATTAGTAGACACGATACCGACTGAGCTAAGGTGTTGGACAACGTGAATGCAATAGTCTTTTATTTTGTTCTATGTTTTTTATTAGCACTTACTTACTACCAATTCGGGATGTACGCTTGAGTACTAATTTCAATGAGTTAAGGTTGAGGAAGGTTTTGTTAAAGGAAGTGTACCCACATTGGCGTGGAAACCTTTGAGGAAAACCTCCCTCAGTACATCTGATTTGGACGATCTACTCCTCATTGGCAATCTAGTTTATTGTGAGAGTAGCACTTTAGAACGGGGACACCGAAGCGAGTTTGTTCATCGTTGCACACAGCTTATTTTAATCTCGAAAATCGTGTTTTAAAGAATTGTACTATTTTTAAAATACGTGAAAATTTAAATTGACCCTCTTTTCGAACCTTTTTATACTATAACATTTCGATTAACTCTTTAAAAATTGCATGTAATGTATTCCTAGACATACAATATACTTACTTACTATATCTATGGCTTACATAATACATTAAAATAATAAGTGAATGTTTATATATGTATTTGCTACCGACAAACCTTAATTTAAAGCAAAACTGGTTGCAGTGGTAGTCTGTTGTCAAAATAAAAATATTCTAAGCAAAACTAGCGCAAGCAATCACCTTTTGTCAAAACTAGATTTTTTTAGACTGATTTAGTACAGAGTAGGTATCTTCAGCATAAAGACAATCAAGTTGAACCAGTGAGGTTTGTTTTAGTGTTGGGGGGTGTTGCGGAGCTATCTTGAGTACAGTTTTCTGTGCCAAATTTACTTTATTCCAATTTTGCTCAGCGCAGATTCGTTTCTCTTGAGAACCAATTTAATAAGATTTCTAATATATCCCGTTACTTTGTCAAACACCAAGAATGCTGATAATGATGTGTTCTCTAAAGTTAGACGTTGGGCGTGTTTAATCAGAAACCATCTTCAGTGTCTTTGATTGTTTCTCTAAATTTTATCAAGCGAGTTTATTTGTAGCACCTATATCTTCTGACTGTTGTCCTCAATAGAAATGGAGTAGTCTGGGAGCTTTGAAGCAAGCTCCTTTTTACTTTTGTCCTCCTATTCGGATCCCACGAGGGCTGTATGGAGCCCATCTTTATCTTCTATGTCTTTTATAGTAAATTGAAGGTATCGAAGACAGGGAGGACCAACGTCCGGTCCATTGACAAATATTTCCTTATAAGGAGATATTTTTATTTCAAAATTAAAGGATCTGTTTATCATAAACTGAATGTATCCTAGACTCTCTGGACACTTACTTGAGTAGTTATCCTTCATCTTATCGGCAAGCATAGTTTTATGATTTCGATTAGTTCTTTATTTATAACTGTTGAATGGGCTGAAATTTTCCGTGAATTATTTTGAACTCCTAACAAAAAGTCACCATCACCTTTATTACTTGAGTCATAGATTTCCCTTCGTTGTGTTAATATAAAATACAGGGTGCTGCTATCGTTAGAAATATATCATTCGTGTTGCGAGCTGATTCATCATCTCTCTTACTTTGTAAAGTGCACAGCAGTAAAAATGTCGATTTGTGGTCCTAGTACACAATCATTAATCTAAATTGTTCATCAGTTTGTGTCTGTAAATGAATTATATCGAAGGCCGTAGACAGCCAATAATTTCAGGGAGGTTTGGTAAACACATCCCCCAATTGCTGAAAGTTAAAAAAAAATTCTAAAAGATAAACAGTCCTAGAATCTCTCTGAAGTGGATTTTTCTCATGGTAAAATAGCCCCCAAAATGCCGAAGGCTTGGAAAATTTCTAAATATTAAACACTTTTTGTAGCTTTGTTAAGTGTTTTTTTATGCTAAAATAATCCCCAAAATGCTGAAGGTTAGGAAAATTTATAAATATTTAACACCTCTAAAATCTCTGTGACGTGCTTTTTATGGTAACACGGACCCCTAATTTCTATTTATATATTAATTTTGATATTGTTTAAATAATAAATAAAGCCATATATATTTTAATCATAAACTTTTGCGGGGGGTTTGAACCCTCAAAACCGCCCCTGGCTACGGCCTTGATGAGAACAACCTGACAGCTGATATTCATATCATAGTGAAGAATTAGCTCTGAGACTATTCATCTTTTATTCTTAGTTTTCTTCTTTTGGCAAATTTCGCACATTGATGAAAATAAGTATATCATTTCAATCCTTATAATTACTTATTAGCTTGATGTTTCAACTATCATTCTATCTCAACCACCATGCCTAACATCAACGTGAGCTTCAATTACATCACAAACTCTCCAAATGAAGGCTTATATCTAACTACATCATTTTCGCTTAGCGTTATGTATAGATTTATCTACACATCCAATACCCAGTACATCAAACCTCTTCAATCTTAGATATTGCATAGGTGTTTTATTTCCAGTAAATTTTGGAACCTCATGTAAAATATTGGCATATCTTTCCTTTGATATGAAATTTAATGTGTACCTTTACTTACTTACAATTATATCAAGTTTTCAACGAAACATACTTTAAGATCCCGCTGTGATCTTTGTCCTAAAGTTTGAAGAAAACACACAATGAAGAAAAATCAGACACACAAAACAAGATTTATAAATTCATAGATGGTTAAAAGTAATATGTATTATCAAAGCACCTATGAAATGATGCATAGATTGTTTATACCACAAGAAAACTTTTACAATAACAAACAATTGAAATAAAAGGTGTTAATTTTATTCTAACAGTAACATACCATTCAGACTGCCAATAATGAACTGATGACAGAGTATGGTAATACAACGCTGCATGCCCAAACAAATCTGATTCAGTGTGAACCGATACTGCGCAAATTGGTACTATCTAGTTTTGACTGTACGCGGGCAATTGTTCAGCAAGCCGCACTAGCTCAGCTTAGGCCAAACTAGATCTGTAAACAGGCGATTGCTTGTACAAATTTTGACAGGACAGTTCTAGTTTTCCCAACAAGTGAACGCTTAGACTAGTTTTGCGTATGACATTCTAATATTAATGGGATTTGACAATTATTTATATACCGGTACATATTTATTATATACAAATACAATAGCTATATATTGTTCACAATTAAATTCACATTAATGATCTATGTTGGAGTATTATGAAAATGGTGTAATATACCTCAGAGACCACCTATTCATATGGATATCTTCTAGTACACAGAGAAGGAAGCCAGTGGGCAATAATTAGGCAAAATTTAATGCTAGTTTAATCAGGTCTGAAGCTGACGGGAAGAATAGTATTTAACACCCGAGTTAATGTAATGAAGTTTTTTTTTTTACAAAATGGTTTTCCACTATTACTATTATTATTATTATTATTATTATTATTATTATTATTATTATTACTATTAGCACCACATATTAGTACCCGTTCGGGCTATACGCACTTACGCTAATATGTAATGGTAGAGTGATTGCGAGATGAAATGGAGAACCTACAGTTTAGCGTGGAATCGGAACCACAATGGAGGCCTGGCATTCCACACATTCACATATTGTGATTAATACACGTCTTGTCAGAGGTGAAGGAAGTGTTTGGAAATCATATAAATCTGTGCCGGGACTGAGGATTGAATCCCGGACCCCCAGCACAGAAGTCCGACACTTTACCTCTAGACCACCAGGTCACCTAATTTCCCACTGTTCCTTTACATTATATCTTCTTATCACTACTATAGTAATGTAATCAATATGTATGCATAGGGCATAAATGGGTAGTGAGACGTGGGGAATCAAATAGCTCTTAAATCGGCGTAGTATTGTAACGTCTATTTTGTTATGTTTTGTTATAAGACAATATACTTGATGAGATAATTTATTTAAATATATTTTATATATTTCAAAATTAAATAAATAATATCTTAAAAACAAATTTCACCTATCAAAAATAAACCAATTAAAAATGGCTAAGAGAAGTTGACTTTAATATGTTTTCTGGTTTAAGTCTAGAAGTGTATCTAATATTCTTGTTAAACTAGCTAGTTACCCACCATTAAGCACTAAAATAAAATATTTAAATAAATTATATTTAATCTTATCGATCCTCTATATTTTAATATATTTGTGTATATTTTTTTTTACATCTATAGATTCCTAGCATAAAACGCGCTCAAAGTTTAAGTAACGTACAGTTGAAGCTCTTTACCACAGCTTGGTCTGCACCAGATTGGATGAAGAATATACAGGCGGATGGGATGAGCAGTCTTAAACAAGAATATTACCAACTTTGGGCAGATTACTACGTCAAGTGAGAACTATTAATTTAAATAATATATATTAAGGGTAACATTATTTATTAACATAATATTATAAATTAAAGTATCAGCAACTATAAAGTTTTTCACCAGCTTAAAACAATTGGTCAAAAATAGTTCATTTCTATACTTAAAATGTAGCCTATAGCATGGCATTACTTGTTTGTGGAATAGGTAAAACATAGTATTGCTTATGACATAATATTACTTACAATAACGGTATTGATTTGTAACCATTTAATTAGCTATTAAATATTGTGTGCTGACTTGACATTAAATAGCATTAGAATGATAACTTGAATAACACTGGTATGCATTTTTAAAACTTTGTTTCTGCTTCATGAGGAAAATTAGCCAATTTTTGTTATTAGAAGTGCCGTTAATCTTAGTGTCCTGAATCCCAATTTCCATTCAGAATTTCTGTATAGCGTTAGGTTTACCAGTATTTTTTTTTTAATAAGAACGAAACACTTCAAAATTTTATCTTTAAAAAAAGTCAAAGTTTAATCAGAACGAAACACTTCAAAATTTTATCTTTAAAAAAATGTCAAATGAAGTTCATACTTTGAAAATAAAGATATTAACGCATTCTATCTCATGAAAGTATAAAATTAATTCATGACCCTTAATTTATTAATTTAAAAAATCACTTACATAGATGCGGATATTCCAAATGTCTAGTTGTCACTCGAAACCTTCCTCAGTTTTGATGCTCTGTGGTAACTATCAGATGAATCCCTTTTTATTCACCAGCTATGTAAAAAATAAAGTTTCACACTCATGTTACAACATAGACTTCTGAAGTTGGCTAGCATTTCCTCGGTAATTTCCCTGTAATTTTTTGCCTTTTCAGGCAGGCAATCTCTTAAATGAAAACCAGGAAGATTTTTCCGTTTCGTTCACGGAGGACGGGAAATGTGGATCTCTCACTATGTCACGTATCTGTGGTCTATGAAATATGACAGCTTTAATTGTTGCCTTGGTTTTCTTGTGAAGTTTCGTTTTTATATATGGAGTAACTTTGGTTTCGATGTCAAGGCTGGTAACAAATTGCTTCATAATTCCAAGTTTAATATGGAGTGTGGGTAAAGGAACTTTCTCTTTAGGGATGCGTGGTTCGTACAACACATGACCCCCTCCCCCCGCCCCTCAGTACAAGATCAGATCTAGGAGGCCATTCTCTTATTTCCCAGTGTTGGGAACTTTCTCTACTATTCCATCCCCCCAAAGAAAACAGAGGAGCTGAACCATATTTTTACCCTAAAGCCTAACATTGATGGTTCAACTACAAAAGAAATTAATAATAACAATACTCCAATTAAATTAGTGTGCTAGGTAAGTTAAAAATTGCAGAAAAACTGAGATAAACATTAGCAATATTGCAATACCCACGCAATAAAGAACTATCGCGGGCTCGTCCCCTCGGCCAACCCCAACAACAAATACCATTTAACCAAAACGTAATTATGCCTCAGAAAAGATCATCTTAC
>CABFOV010004937.1:0-47420 GCA_902141375.1 Timema poppense | reverse complement strand
GCATCCATCGGCCGTAACAGAACAAAAAAAAAAGAAGAGGAGGTTGGAAGGGGAGGGGTGGCAAATGTCGATAGAAGTGATGTAAAATGGTAAAGACAACAGCACGGCAGATTTCTTCCCTAGAGCCATCTCAAGAGTCAAATAATCTTGTCTCTTCAATATTCCGTCCCTTTTATGTGGCGAGACAGGTTTCAAAGAATTTTTGCTTTTCGAATTTTATATTCTAAGAAATAAATTTGAAACTTGGAGAGAGAAAAGTATGCTATTTCCTTGAATACCTAGATATTGTTATAAAATATGGCGTCCAAGTCAGTATCTTTTTTTGTACACCACATTTTAATTATCGTCCAAACTGTGAGAATGTTTACAATATAATGATATAAATATGAAAAAGTTAGAATAAGAGATATGTACTCATATTTACGTGGAGGAAAAGTGGAAAACTCTATGGTAAAATCACCTGTAAACACGTTTGGGATTTGAATCCAGACCTTTACACTTTCAGACAAACAGGTCTTACAAGACACTTGCCCACTTGTGTGGGTGCGTTCATGTTAGTAAACATAATTAATAATAGGGATTCACTCTCGCAATAGACTAAACTGCTGATGACGGGGAGATTGGGGTTCAAATCTCGATCGGGTGTACTGAGGGTTGTTTTCTCTAAATGTTTTCCCTTTTTCCACCACGCAATTGCAGGTACACTTCCTCTAAATTCAATCTTCCTCATCCTTAACAATAGGTAGCGTAATTAGTGATTAGTATTTTTGAATAACTCACTCTGGTAATAAGACACGATGCTAAAAAATTAAAATTAGAAATAATAGGGGATACTAACTTTAGTTTATTCAAGGAGCAAGCTTTTTTTTTGCTAAATTTATATATCCGAAAATCTGTTTGAAATAAATCATATATATTCTTAATTAAAGACTTGCACTCTTGGACACATGTTCAAAGAAGTAAGTCTCGCCATATACTAGATTGCTGTTGAATATCAACGCACATTAAATGATTTATTACTGTAGTTTCCCATTTTATCTACACAATAATACAGCTCATTTCATACACATACATTCAAACCCTGTTAGACTAAACACCGGTAGTTCAAAGCTCCGGACAATCGAAACAAAATTTTTGGAAATTACGGGGAATAAAACAATAATTTAATCCAAATGAAATATATTTAATTGATAAACTCAAAGTTAAATGAAAGGTACAAGAAACTAGTCATAATATATGTTATATGTTTACTTGTTGTAGTCAATACATTAGTTTTTTCTGTAATTGAATGTAAAATTTATAAAACTCGTTTAAATATAATTTAAGATTGGTGAGAAAACACTTTCACTCCGACAACCTTACCATTTAGCCCACTTAATCCGAATTTTCTCTAAGCCAAACAAGCTCCGGTCCCGCAGTTAGTTTGGATTACCGAGGTTTAACTACATTAACTATCCTCTTCATCCCTTACACATGGATTAAACCGTTAATATCCTCCGAGTAGAAAATATATATAACTAGAATTTTTATATGAAACGCCAAGGAACAGTTTCATACCTTCACCCACTTGGTTCGACTTGCTCCGGTTTCCGCATGGTCTAAGGCGTCACTGTCGCAATAAACTAGACTGTTGATGACAGCTAGTTTGAGTTTCGAATCCCGATAGGGTGTACTGAGGGAGGGTTTTCCTATATGGTTCTCCAATCTTTCTCCACGCAAATGAGAGTACACTTCTTCTAAATTAAACCTTTTTCATCCCTAACTCACCACCATAATTAGTACACATGTGTAGTATAACCTGAACAGATAGTATTATGAGCTGCTTAAAAAAAACCTTTGTCTTCTGTATTAATTATAGCTGTATTTGAATCTTTGAATAACGTCGACCAAGGTCAATTAATGTAAATAACAAATAGAAAAAATTCAAACTCAATTGGCAACATAATACGGTTCCGTAAAAGTACATCACGTTATACAAAAAGTGTTTATATATTTACAATAATGTGGTTTACAGGAACCATTTTAGTTTGTAGTAAGATTTATAAGGGATATATTTTTATTTTTATTATATCATTTAATTTTATATATTTTATTCACTTATGTGCTCTAAGCATTATTTTAATACTAGGTAAGAAGGATTGGATATGAATTGGGAATCTTTAATAAATATTTAACTTTTTAGCTATAATTTATCATACCAAATTTATTAACCGATTCATATAGAAGGTAGGGATGATAACCTTTTAAAGAAGTGCACCCGCATTAACGTGGAACTGAGTGAGACATTGCATAATTATATAAAACCAATTCATTGCACCTGACCAAGATTCAAACCTCGACCTCGTCACCGATTATTCAGTCAATTACGAGACTGATGCCTCTAGACCATGTGAATAGCCCTTACAGACACTTAATAAAAGTTGAACGATTTGATATCCGCGTCGATGGTTGAATGATCTAACGCATTACTATCATTTTAGACTGTTTTTACGGTGATGGGGTGATCGGAGCTTCGATTTTTGCCGGGTGTACTGAAGATGATTTGTCTTAAATGGTTTTTCACTCTTCTTTTCTCTCTCTCTTTCCACGTAAATTTGCGTACATTTCCTGTAAAATTATACCTTTCTCATACCTAATCCATTAAAGTAATTAATGTGCGCGTATAGCCCGGACGGATACCAAGACATGGCGGAAAAATCAAATAAAAATAAAAACAATTCGTTTAAAATTAATTTCAATTTTTATCTAAATAAAAGAACACAAAAAAAAGTTTGTAAGTGTTAAAGCACTAACCATGTGATCCGCTTACACATAATTGAAAACTGGATGTAAAACACTATCCTATATACTTTTAATTTGCATGCAAATGAAGCCTGTCCGTAAGAACGTAACAGGGGAAGCCCGCAGCGAGAAGTATCCGACCGCGCGATGACCAGCTCACGATGGGATGGGAGAACAAAAGTTAACAAAAGATTCACTGATATCCTCCTCCCCTTATTCTCTCCTACCAGCCACACTTGACGCGCGCGGATTTCATTTCCTTGCTTTGGAACTTTTTTTTTTTGTTCCTCTATTCTCTTTATCGTCCTTTCAGTAATGACTTTCCTGCTTATATATACATGCACGCGCGCAAGCACACACATACACACGCCATTTTCAACATAGGGGACGTCAGTTGACGGTGGCTAGAATCCTTTGATTTAAAGAAAGATTCAATCTATGAGTTTCCGTGAATTTTTTTAAGTACAGTCATTTTAAAGTAGCTTTGGCCTTAACTGAAGGATTAAGGATATATTATTTTTTCTAATGTAGTTAAAATTTACTTTTAAAAAACCAATATATTGTATTCCTTCAATCCAATCTTNTCAATCCAATCTTCTTTTTTTTTTTGCCACCCACACAGTTGGATATGCGTACAAAGGTGCCAATAAAGTATGCACCCAAAATCACCTTTGAGGTGACCGCAGGTCTAACGGAGAAAAGATTTATCTTTGCTCTCTTTCATTTAACTGTTGTAAAATATTAAGGTGGTGTACTTGGGTAAAAAAATAGCTACTGGAAACTTCCACTAACCAGAGTTGCGAAACTTCTTTTATATTTTAGGGGAGATTGACCACAATAAAACAAGAGAATAACAACGCTGTTTCCCAATAGTAACCATACACTCTCCTCAGTGATGATATACAGTGTAGTCTAGTTATCCGTTGATGGTTTGAATTCTAACCGGGTAGATTGAAGTGCTTTTTCTTGTAAGGGTTTTACACTCCTATACCTGTGGGGACTTAGTATGATTTGTGTATTAAGAAACTTTTAGCAAATAAATACTTTTACTTTCTCGCTATCTTACAGGTAGAGAAAGTATTGTGAACATCAAAAAATCGAACTCAAGATTTTGATGAATCTTGACGTTTCATGACCCTCCGAATCAAAAAAAGTGGTTTTCTACTCTCCATCTGTCTGTTTGTACCTCCAACTAGAGCCTGAACTATTTTACCGATCGGGATAAAACTTGGTATCTAGGGTTTTCATAGGGTTGCGCCGAGGGTTTTTGGAATTGGATATCTAACCCTAAAACTAAGAGTAGTTTACTGAAAAGCAAAAATAAAAAAAGTCGATTCTTTCAAAATCGGCTCTAACGATTTTGATTAAATTTCATTTATAAACCTTTTTAAATATTCCAAACAAAATGGCTTATCTCAATATTTCGGCAAAATGACTTTAAGGGCTCCAGTCTGATATGTAAATTATCTTTTTTTAAATATCTCCTAAACTATTTGAGAGATGAAATTACTTATCGTTACAAATATGTCTCTTTATAATACACATATTTTATAAGAAGCATATTTTTATAAAACCAATAACTTTCAAGCTATACGTAAATATATATTTTTTAACTTTTCAAACACAAAAGGTAAAAGTATTGCGACCGCTAAAGAAAATCTAACCCGAAATGTTGATGGATGTTGATGTCTCAAGACCCCCCAAACTCTAAAAAATGGTCTTTGCAATGACGTCTGTCTGTGTGTCTGTTTAAACTTAAAATTAAGAGTAGTTTAACAATAGACGAAAATAGAAAAAATCGATTTTCTCAAAAACGACTCTAACGATTTTGAATAAAATTCGTGTCTAGGTGTTGATTAAGATCATAAATAAACTAGCTATTTTCAATTTACCATGAAAATGAATTTTAGGGTACCTTACAGAAGCAGAAATTTACCTATTTCCGCAACTATTTGAGATACTAAATAACTTATCATTGAAAAATTGTATTAATATTAAAAATACAAAAACTTTTATATGAAATATATTTTTATAAATCCAACAGTTTCTGAGATATTCGCAAGCATATTAATACAATTATGTGACCTTTAGTTGTATAGAGATACTACTTAAGTTTTAACGCAATAATTCTCCAATGACATAGAATAATTAAACATAAGTAAGTTTCTAAAAGTCTATGTTGTTTTTCCTTAAACCTCTTAAGAGAAATGTTTGTACAACTATGATCTATATACATTTTAGACTCAATAGTCAATATTTAAATTTTTTATTGGTCAAAATTTACAAATGAGGAATTTAATATCAATGCGATGGCATGAAAATTTACAAAACCTAATAAAATGTCCAAAATTTTAACCGGAAGTTGAAATTTTAATACAAAGTGTTGACCCTTGTGGACCCACCATTGATCTTTTTTATTGATCCAAACATACAAATGAGGACATTAATTATTTAAAAACAAAATTTTAAAATTTTAAACCGGGACTAAAAAAAAGTTTTACATAATTATAGTGCAATTTATGCTTGGGTTTGCTAGTGTATATTATTTAGTTTCACATAAATTACGAGTTTTCAGTAAATATCTCCATTTTCAAATAATTGTGCGAGGAAGTCCGTGCGGAGTTCCATACCATTTATTTTGTTGCTCTCAATATTGATATTATTAATTAAAGATATTGTTATTTTATAGGTATTGATACTATCTATCAAAAGTGGCGACTGCAGATGACATGACTTGGCATATATATCTATGACAAATTTTTTGTAACAATTTCTAACTGTCAAAAGAGTTTATTCCTATTTAAATTAAACTGTACCTGTAAATATGTATCGGTTCCAGAGATTATGGAAAACCACTGGTAATTAATAAACTAAACGTTGGTGCACCCAACTGGTGTTTGAATCCCAGCCTACCTTGTAAGAGTCAAACACTTTAGTGCTGATCTTACTCAGTAGGTTCCAAAATAGTTGTATTGTAAATGTGATGTAGGCCTACAATCACACCACATTGGAGGACAATATTGTGGGTCAATCATCTGGAAAATATTATTTTCACTTCATAGCATCTCATTATTCGTTCGGGTTGTACGCATGTTCATTAATTACGCTCTTCTAATCAATATGTGAAAGGTATAATTCAGAGGAAGTGTACCATCATTTGCGTTGAGGATAAGCGGGAAAATATTCAAGGAAAAATCCCCCTTGGTGCACCATATAACGGACAAATGACACCGGATTATTCCAGAGGAGAGAAGGGTTTGAGAGGGTGGGGGGTTTCTTCTGTTGAAAATACACGCCAAAATGTATAATAGTTCCAACTCAATATTCAATATTTCTTTTTTTTTCTCTTTAGCACCAAGTCTTACTACGGGTTCAGGTGATACACATATGTACTAATAACACTAGTGAGATAGGGGTAAGGAAGGTTGAATTTAGAGGACGTGTGTGGAGGGAGAGAGGAAAACAAATTGGTAAAAACCACCCTCAGTACATCCGACAGGGATTCGAGCCCTTATCTCCCTGCAATCGGTAGTCTAGTCTAACATATTTATTTCTTTGACATTCCAATACTGTAGGTAGTATTTATAACAAAATTTACTAAGACTAACGTTTTATAAAATAAAAATGTATATATTATTATATGCATTGTATGCGAGTTAAAGTTTATTTAGATTCGCAAATGTTTGCTTTTGAATCAAAATAGTTTGGTGATATTTGAACCAGCAGTAAATGTTACAAATGATATATGTGATCACACAGTGCATGTTGTAGATTTATAATTTATAGCTAAGCTGTGTTTGTATATATATATATAATTCAGATAATCTTCAACGTTACATTATTTAATTTGTATATTTATGCACAATGTAGCCTGCCCAAGCTATATTCCCTATGATTGTATTAATACCCTCTTTATATACCGTAGTTAATTAGTTAAAAATACTAAGTTGAAATTATTGTGAGGATAATACCCTTGACAAGCTTTATTTCATCTGTGGATATTTAGTTCAAATAAGCTAAATTATAACTCTTATTATCTTTATGATTAAAAATTCCTTACAGAAAATATTCCTTACATGAGTAAAAATACAAAACACGAAAATCTTTATAAGGGTATGACACCCTACAAAGTTTCATTACTTCTGTAGATTATAATCCCCAACAGGTTAAATCCCTCTTAGGGTCAAGAAACACCACCAGTTCTCCACCAGTAGCAAAACTGTTTCATTTTCGAAATTAGTTTATTTTTATTTATTTTATTTTTAGCAGTGCGTCTCCCTAGTTACTACTACCCGTTAGGATTATACTCAAGTGTACTAATTACGTCAATTTGCTAGGTATGAGGAATGTTGAATATATAGGAAGTGTAACCATATTTGTGTGGAGGGAGAGTGGAAAACCATTTAGGAAAAAAAACAGCTTCAGTTCACCTGACTTGGATTCGAGCCCCAACCTCACCGACATCGGCAGTCTAGTATTTTGCGAGTGTGACGTCTTAGGGAAGAGGGGGGAATTTTTGCATTAAAAGGCTACACGACACTTCACGGATTCCTCATATCAATTATAGTAAATTTTGTCAAAATAAGATAGTGCGTCAATTTTAAATAGATAGCTCGAAAAGAGCTCTTAATTTTTTTACACTATACTTAGACAGTGATGCTTTAACTAAACATACATGGCGTTTAGACTATATCATTAAAACGATGAAGATACATAATTGACAAGATATACGAAAAGTTCGCATCTAACACCTCAAAAGGCCAAATATGGCCTTAAGCCCAAATATAGCCTTTAGGCCACCGGTTTCCAATCCCGGCCTTAGACTTTTCAACAATCGATGTGGGTCAAAATCAGTTAAGAAAAAATATTATCTTATTTTTACTAATTGGTGTACCTGTTCTTCGCACGGGGAATTTATAAAGTAGCGTTGTTATTTTTAGTACACAAAATTAATCAATAAGCCACAAAGAATAGTCCCCAAATATTAACATTTATTTAAATATCAATCCTTTATTGGCTTAAATTGTGATAAAAAAAGTGAAAGTAGTCAAAATAAAGATATAATCAAAGCTTGTTTTAATATCTGACGATTCTTTAGAAGGTTAAGTTGTAACTTCTCTATACACAATATTTTGAACTCTTACCTGTTGGTGCCAATAAGAAAAAAAGAAAAATGACACAGTATAAATGGGTGTTAAATAGTAAAAAAAAATTAATCAAAGTTACATTATAACAGTTTACAATTGATTCATTTTTAAAGTATTCGGCCTAATCCTACCCGCTAATTTGAATAGATTTCATTAAATTTTAGTTTTTTTGTTGTTTCTAGAGAACATTAATTATATTAGGACTTACCGGAATTCCAAATTTTAGACTTATAGGATGTTTAGACGACAGTGTTCAAATAACCCATGCGGACAGACAAATATCAAAACTACATCAAATTAGGATGTTATAGATCCAGATGTACGCTTTATAAATTTTATTCTTTTACAATACCATGATAGCCATGACAATTTTAAATCAAATATATTTACCAATACATTTTGTAAACACTCTTTGAAACGAAACATTAATCAGCCCATAAACTCGATGCACAAACGAACGCAATCCATTTGCCTAAGAGTGATCACAATATATTATAAAATAAATTATATACATTATTACAAAAACCATTAGGAAAAAAGATGATCAGACTTTAACAACGAGCATAAATGAAATAATATGCTTTCAAATAGGCCGATTGCTCCCTGCAATTACCTGCGCAGTTTTAACCTTAAACTAAAAGAAAAAAATATTTTTATAATAGTTTGTGAAATTTTTAGCGCCCTTTTTTCTTGTATTAAATTTTCAAATTTAAACTTTTATTATTTTTTTATTATTTGGGGTGATATTTGTCCCTACATAAGATATTACAAATTCAGTTATACTTCCTTTAAATTACACCTTACTCATCCCCAACTCATTAGCATAGCTAGTAATTATGCGTATAGCCTGAACAGGTAGTAGGACTTGGTGATAATATAAAAATAAATAAAGTTATTCATATTTTTTTTTCAAACGTTTCTTGAATTTCTGGCGAGTCTGTCATTATCAGTTAGTCCGGTTCGAATATAGTTATTTAATATAGGGTAGACTAAATAGCTTACCTTGATTCGCTTCAAGGCAATCTCGGTGAAGGAGCGAAGTGTGAGGTATTTCCAGTCCCCCTGCCCCCCAGCTTCTAACTCACTACTCACCCAGTATCCATTCCAACGCCCACTGTCCTCTCGCGTGTCTTTATAGGGGTCGACGACCCACTGCCTTTGAGAGCTGCGGTAAGCCACGAACCAAGGACTCCTGGCAGATGACACTCTCGGTGGTGCAACTCACAGAGAGACATATGAACTGAGAGAGAGAGAGAGAGTTAAAACCAGTCCAAGGTGTGAGCACCTCGTGTGGCGCCCGCCTATCTCAGAGGGCCCACAGTATCCACATTTTAAATTATTATAAGGCATAAATAAAAAATGCTATATGAAGATAAAACTCTAATCATTAAGATAAGACTGTGCAATTAAACTTATTGTAAATACATTGCAATGATGTTATTTAAAAAATAAATGGCATGGCTTATCTCACACTTTATCTTGAAATATATTAATTCTATAAAAACCCTTAAGATTTGTGAAACAAAATAATGTACATTGTTGCAGAAACACACCACCAAAGTGCATACATGAAATAATATACACTTTTACAGAAACATTTAGACAATAGAACCATCTCTGCCCACTAAAGTGCATAACAGTTTTATATTTTAAAGTTACCCTTATATATGCCTCAGAAACAATTACTTTCATAAAATGATGACCCACCTCAGTGGTGTAGTTAGCTGACGCGCTAGTTTCGTGTTGAGCTAGACTGATGAGAATGGGGAGATCGAGGTTCGAATCTCGGTCGGGTGAAGGGGAGTGGTCTTCCCTAAATTGTTTTCCACTCTCCCTCCACGCAAATGTGGGCTCACAACCTCTAAATTTAACCTTCCTAATTCCTAACTCATTAGCGTAATCAGTACTCAAGCGTATAACCCGAAAGGGTAAGTAAGACACTGTGCTAATTAAATATAAAATTATGTTTCAAATGAAACATTTTAATTTTTTGAATTACTACAACTTCTTAATAATGCGATATTTCGAATCTCGAATAATTGCAGAGATATGAACAAATTTAAAATTTCTGCTGTGTAAAGTATTCTTAAAATCATTTTCATAGGAAAACAATATTAGCCATTTTATTTTCTAATGTGAAACAATGCGCTAGATACTCTTATAAAAATTGTTAGAGTGGATTTAAAAAAATGGATTTTTTATCTCATTTTTTGTTTCAGTAAATTTCTCTTGGTTTTAGGATTAAATATATAGTTCCAAAAATTAAACGGAGGAACCTTACAAAAAACTTAGATACCAAGTTCTAGTCCAAACAGTAAAATTATTTCGGTTCTAATCCGAGATACAGACGGACAGCCAGACATCACGAAAACGTTTTCGGTTTCAGGGGGTTATGAATCGTTGACATTTATCATTATCCCAAGTTTGATATTTTTTTTACGATAACATTATACTTCTCTCTTCGAGGGATTGAGAAAAAGATGGGAAAATAAATACTTTGCTACTATGATATACTAAAACGGCAAATAAGACGCCTGAAATAAAATGCACATCGTCTATGCATGAAAAACTAATTATATTTTGAATATAATCATGAACGTTTCATATTTAACTTGAAATTAAGTCTAAAATGAGAAATATATTATTCTGGATTTATAATCTATTTTTTTAATTATATTTTTACCTACAGTGATACAATTTATGCACACATAAATAAGGGTGTGTGAAAAGTAGTTATTTTATCAGAATAATTTTGGGTTAAAATCTTTGATAAATTAGCTTCTTATATTAATAGTCCTATAAATACCACTTATTGCTTTTTAGAAATAAGTTATGTGAGAAATACTAGTCTAGAATTTAATGTTGAAGTTGAGTTGCCAGGCTATAGTAAAAAGGAATAGACATGAGAACGAGCAAAGGCCATAAACTATATTTGAAACAAGTAGTTTTACGGCTGGGAAATATCGAGTTTTTTCAACTATTATTATTATTGTTATTACAATTAACTATATTATACATAGTTTGATTAGCGAGTTTCCGATGGTAGATATTACGATGAAATAGATGAATAGATTTTCGCAAACTACCTCTCGTTTTAAAGTTTAGGGGTCGAGGATGTCTGGAAAAATAGTAGTTTCCAACGAAAATCTGATTTCCCCAGTGAATTTTCAAATATTCATTTATTGCTTGGATCACCATGGAAATGCTGATTTGTGCACGAATGTAAGCTATATATGTAAATTAAATATTCACCCATTGCTACTATACTGCATCTCAACTCTTATTTTAAGTGAAATGATACAACAAATAGAAAGATTACGGCAATTATATATATATATTAAATAAACCGTTGATATTAGATTAAAAACAGATTTTTTTTTTTCGTTGTTGATTTTCATTCTTCCTCTTCTTTGTCATTAAATATCTACCTCTGCTCTTATGCATAGTATGATAAGCCTTTTTCCGGATAATTTAAATTGCCAGAAAAAATCTGAACTGATTTTGACAGCGAACACTCATTTTTAAAGCTAGGCATTCGGAATGTCGCCCAAAATTGTTTGGAGCAAAGACTTTATTTTCACCTCGAATTTTCAGCTGTTTATTGTGTGTTTACATAACAATGGAAACCCTGATTTTTGTATGGTTTTATATTTTTTTTTAATTTCCTTGGTTAAAAATAATAATTCATTCTGCAAATAAAATATTTATCTTTGGTCAAGAATAATAGTTTAACTTTACTTAAGCTGTACGGCGGTAAAAAATTTAAAAAATGTATACAATACTAATCAAGACAATGAAAGGTTAGAAATATATAATTTTGTTTGCATTGGTACTTTTCCTTTTTCTTTATTTTTGAATATTTACCACTGATAACAAAATGGCTGTTATAATTTTTATTGGAATGTTGCTATCGTCAATTCACATGTAACTCAACGATACTGACTATAATTCACAAATTAAAAGATAAAGTGGTCAATTTCACGAAAATATCTTACGTTTCGTTTCACGCATGAATTATAAACTAAAATCGACACAACTATGTTTAAATATGTTTGGGTAAATAGTGTAATTTCAGCAATTGATAAAATGATCTTGAGTTAATGTGATGGATAGCCATTTTAATTTTTTAACTATGGGCTTTGGTGTTAATTTCTTCAAATAGTATCACAATACCAATAAGTTAAGCAAAGTTTTCTATCTACCACTTTAATTTCGAGTGCTTGTAGTTAATATTTTAATGTAATATTTTGTGCATCCCAGCTATCTTATGATCGAAGTATAGGTTTTGGTGTTTATTCTTTTAAATAACATTTCAATACAAATAAGTTCAATTAGGTTTCCATGTTACGACTTGATTTTGAGTGGAAAATATTTAAAAGTAATGTTTTGTGGTCCGCTGTGGTGGCCACATGGTCTAACGCACTATCCTCACAGTAGAATAGACGGCCGATAACGGATAAATTGTGGTTTGAGTCTCGGTCGAGTGTACTGAGAGTGAATTTCCACTCTGGCTTTATACAAATGTGGGTACAATTTCTATAAATATATCCTTACCCATCTCTTAAACCGTTAGCGTAATTAGTACATAGGCGTTTAAATCGAACAAGTAGTAATATAAAAAAAAAAAATGTTTGTACACCCTATGTATTTTCTCACACACAAACTTTCTCCGTCTCTTTCCCTCAAGCACATACACTCTCTCTTTCTTCCACACACCTATTCTATCTCACACACACAGTCTTCCTATCTCACACACTAATACATTCACCTCTCACTCTCATGCTCACTCACACACTCATCCCTCACTTTAACATTTTCTCAATCTCTAACTATTTTACTCTTATATAATTATCATATACATAATTGTATAAGCCCATTTATATTAATTGAAACTACGAGAAAATGGTTTAACCAATTTTTACAAACGAACACACATATAAATGTTAGGGTCTCGGGTTGCTGGCAAAAATAGTAACCTAAAACTAAGGCCAAATTTTCCTGGAACGAATTTTCCATTTCTAACTTATGTGTGTGTGCTATGGATAATTTGAACAATCAATATTTTATTACATCACCATGGACACCACGATTTGTGTATGATTGTATACCGATAGATAAAATATTTATATTGTTTAAAAATAATAACAGCTCAAATCTTACTTGAGTGGTTTGTTTCATAGAATAGATAGAGAGCTGGAAGGGGTGTAGTATTAAAGCTCTCGTCGAGGTGTGGAGGGGGAAAGTATACGTTTGGATTAAAATTAAACACCGAAAGCTAAATATTTATGTAAAGTTGATAGCCCTTGACGAGTAAGCTTTAGAATAGAAAGTCTAATGGGGGCTTATTATATAGATATTTCCCCCCCAAAAAATTTAGAATATATTTTAGCGTAATAATCTGTAGCCATGACTGCAACGATCCACTAGTTTTATAGAAATTAATTACTTTTACTTGCTCGTTTATTATATGGCATGGGAAAAACATCATATTTTAATGATGTCTTAGTTGGATGTATGCATCTGGTTTGGATGAATTAGAATAATTTATAAATATATATATCTTATTAGAATTTAAAAAATCGTGGGAACCTATTTTCCTGGTTAAAATGGGGGCAAAGTAACAAAATGTTTATATATTAATTAATTAATTATTAGGACATATATAATTAATAAGCATATATTAAGTTTGATTGCAATAGGTTTACATTTAATTTATATTTTATTATCAAAGTAATCATTAATTAATAATATCACAATGTAGCAGTACGGGATTGATGGGTTTCATTAAAAAGGATTAGATAGTTTAATTTTTTAATCTATTTAAGTACAACCATTTTCCTCTGTTAATTTGGTTGTCAGGACAAAATTCACATATTTTAACGATATTATTATGAAGTATCTACCATATTTGGACCAAGAATTATTAAAATTGCACGGGACTTGGGCTTATTTTATTGAGTTATTTTTAAAATTTTAATAATATTAAATGACCTTGACCTGGTAAATATGCGTTACAGAAATAATACACAGCATATTTTAAAGTCCAAACGAGAAATGACTTTACAAAACCTCTTACCCCTTTTGGTTAGCCTTTTATTATGTTTTTAAATAATTTAGGTAATACTTATATACTTAGCACCACGTCTTACTACCCGTTCGGGTTATACGATTTAAGTACTTATTACTCTAATGGATTATGAATAGAAAAGGTTGAATTAGAGGAAGTGAACCCGCATTTGCATGGAGGAAGAGTGGAAAACCATTTAGGAAAAACCACCCCCAGTTCCCCCGACCGAGATTCGAACCTCAATCTACCCGTCCTCAGCAGTCGAAATTTAGGTAATGTTTCCGCCACTAAATTTGTAACATGAAGATTCAAACAAATATGTGCTAGCTTAGATAAACGTAGCAAAACAGTCTATGTTGTATTCTTGTAGCATAACATTTTTCTCGAAATAGTATGAAAACACTTGGTAATCCATTAAAACAAAATGTGGTCGTAGTACTAAATTAAAGGAAAAAGTAATTAAGATTCAAGAAGTAATGGTTTGATTGGATTCAGGCAGAAAGTATCTTCTAGAAAATATAAACTTTTTTTGTGAATAACATTAATAGCATTTTTATATAGTATAAGGGCCCAAGGAATAATTTTATAACTATTTTATATTTTTATTCAAATGTATTTATTTAATCTAGCCAAGCCAGAATAAGGTGTAGCACCTTACCTTAAACTCAGCCAAATTAAAAAATTATAAAATATTTTTAGTTCAAAATAAGTAGCTTGAACGAAAATATTATTAAAATAAATCTTAAAACCCAAACAACTATACTATCTATAAAAATGACAGCTGTAGATCACATTATTTGACGTATGAATATATGAAAGTAGTTTTAATAACTTCTGTGTCAGATACAAACCTTCCTACCAGAATATTATTATATACATTCTCATATTATTATACCTTGCTTAGCATAGTCATGCAGAAAGAAACATAAAACAAACAAATCAACCGAAAGGTGGGTACTCCACAAACAAAAAGACTGGAGTAGTAAGAGAAAATAAGACGCAAAAGAAGAACCCATGAATACCGGCGACCTGTGGGTGCCAATGGCATGTCCGTCTTGCTCTTATAATTTTTATTTGTGTTGTTTTTTCCCCTCCGGGGGAAGACTGTGTGGTGTAGGGTTTTTTGCTCAACGTTGCTACTCTTCTCGCGTCAGATGTTGTGGTGTGGTGTGGTTGGTAACACTCGGCAGTGGTCACACAGACCCGATAGGTTCACACTTCAGTGCTGACAAAATAACGATCGACAGTCACAGGGTTCACTTGAAACAAAGCAACCCATTGAAAAAGCAATTGTCTTATTTTCTATGATGCTGGCCTCTGTAGATTGTTTCTTTGTGTTTATTTATGAGGAAGTGATTGTTGTTTGATGTGCTAATATTGTTTTTACTCCTTGGTAGTAGTCTAGTAATATTGGTTCCAATTCGTAGCTGTATTTGTTCAAGGAAGTGCCCTTGAATTTCGGTACAGCAAAACTTTTTTTTTGCTTGGATTTTTTTTGTGTGTGTATGTACAAATTGTTTATTTGCGTTCATTCAGGTATGCCAGATGTGTAAGAAGAAGTAACTAAGAGGCTTAATTTGCATAAATATAATGTTTTGAAACTTAGTGCCAACATTTTCAACAAAATACAAACCAAAAGGATACATTTGTATCAAAACTGAGCCTGTAGCTCCACATTTCTATCGATGTCACCCATTTATAACTTTTACGACCACGTTGGTGAGCAAGCGGACTAAAATATGTCTTCCAAGTCTGTTTTTCTAAATACGGGGAGTTCGGGTTTCAAATCTAAACTAGGTTTATTAAGGGATATTTTTACTAAATGCCTTTACTCTCTTACATCACGCAAATGTTGATACGCTTCTTATAAATTCTAACTTCCTAATCCATAACCCATAAGTGTAGTTAAAATGCAATTAGCTCGAATGGGTAGTAAGACATGGTCAAAGAAGTCTACTTTATTTTATTTTATAACAGGATACTTCCGACTCTGTAGCTCAGTCGATAGAGTGTCTGCCTGTTGATTTAAGAGGCCCGGGCTTGATTCCTAACATAGCCGAAAATTTATCATCGATAAAATTATGTGTAAACCCTTTCACATTTATAAACTAACGGCTGGGGACTGGATGTTGGAGCCATCTTAGTCTTAAGTTGGATTGTAAGGCATACGTATCTACGACAGGCCTAACCAGCCGGTAGTGGAGAATATATAAAACTGACCCATACCATAGGCTTGAAACAGTTATGGAGGTAAAAAAAAAAAGGATATTTATATTTACAGAATATATTCCATAAATTGTGACATGCGTTTACACTTTTACAGATGGTGTCAATTTTGACTCCGAAAGCTAAATTAAGTAAACTATTACCGACAAAATATGCTTAGGATCCATAAAAGGTTATTCAATGTGCGGTAATAGCATAGGCACGGGCAAGGCTATGTTTGAAGACGTTTAATTCTTCAAAAGGATTTAAATTTTATCGGGTATAGGTAACAAAATAATGTACAAGCTTCAATCAACTCAAGTACTAGTCTCGCGTATTGTTATTTCAATTATCTCACAGTAATTGCTATTTTAGCTTTTCGATTTCTATTGGGACAAATGAGTATTCTTACCTATAATCACGGGCAAACATGGCCTAGCTCCAATGTATTCGGTTATTTTTTCTCTGTCCAAAAATTTTAACAAGTCAGCAAGTATAATGGCAACTACACGCTACAAGAACAGTTTTTCTTTAACATAAAAAGATCCATAGCATAAAAAATAAATGAATAAAACAAATCAATACAAAGCATGTCTTGTTTTAAAAGTAACAACTTGATTGGATGGTTAAAAAAAATGTTGCGTTCTTACAAAACCAAATTGAGCTTGTTTGTGAAAGAGTAGGCCCTACGCTAACAATACAATGCAAACGATACACTAAATATACAGAGGAGGTCTGGCGAAGTAATTCTAAATGCCAATTTATGCATCGACAAAGATGCGACAAAGATGGTTTGACTCGATTTATAACATCTGAAATATTTAGTTATTTGATTCCTATTTAAGGATATAGCATTCATAGGTATATTTCAATCATTCTTTTGATAACAATTTCACTTATTTAATATCTGATGAGCTAAAAACTGATTTCCAAGCAGCTCGTGAATATCTCATCAATCATTTCAGAAGCATGTCGAACAATGGAAGGTTGAAAATGTGTTCCTAAGCTGTCAGCTTTCAATAAACATATATGCGAACATATTACTGGATTGGTCCGATGGAACGAAGAAACCGTTATTAATAGGCTTCCTAATGACTGTAGTCTATATTTGTAGGCAACGAATATAAAAGTCTTACTAGAGCACTCGTTGCAGCAAGATCGAAACCCCAAGGTCGTAATAAATAATGGTGAGGTAATTGGCGTGTGTAGCAATGTTAGGACATGTGTTACTGCGTGAAATTTATTGTAACAAATTATTTGATAACAATTGCTTCCTGTAGCACGTAACAATTGGTAGAGATGTTTGGTACATCCACGAATACGATGATTGTCCTTGTAGATCAGTTATTTGCCCCAGATATAATTGTGTTGAAGGGGTCTGAGGGGGAAGTGGGTGGAGGTTAATGATAAATCACGCTGTTAAGAGATAATCGCGCAGAGACCAGATATAAAAAAAAGCTTTCCGCAAGGCCGATTCTAAGAAGTGTGAAATTGATGTTAGTTTTCTGATGATTTGCTTTACTTTATCCCCAATACCCTTAGTTGGGTAAAGGAATCACCGCTTAGGAGGAGTAATGATGGTATTTATGTTAGATTGGAATAACCGCGAGTTTATTAGAGTCGTGATGAGGTCTAACGATGCGATTCTCACTTATGGACACATAATGACGTCCAACTACATCATCTATACCTTGTTAGGTTCATTAGTTAGGAAAAAAAAGTGTATACTTTCTGTTCTTGCAATTTATATGTCAAGACAAAATAAAGATGGATTTTTACTTTTGTTATTTATTTTCCTAAAAGAGCATTGGTTACACTTATATTAATGTGTTAGGAATATTGGCGATTCTTAAAGTCGACATTAGGCTCCTAAAGTGATAATTTATACTTGGTTACGCTTTTAGAATTTTCCAACTATTTTCAACGACACATTTATAAATTAATTATTAATTTAAAGTCTCATTATAAACTTATGCAATTCAATAATACATGCTTAAAAAATACAATTTACTTTCAATACATTAAATATTAGATTAGCGAGTCTATATCAACTAAAACTGCTACACTAAATCTTTTTTTTAAACTTTCTCTCGACACTTCGGAGAGAAAGTATTGTAATCTTCAAAAAATCGATCTCGAAATTTTGACAAATGTTGACGTTTCATGACCTCCTGAAACCAAAAAAGTTGTTTTCGCATTGCCGTCTGTCTGTTTATTTGTCTGTTTGTACCTCGATTTTATTAAAATTCATTCTGTCTATTTTGATTAAATTTTGTATCTAGACACTGTTTATAAATATAAACAAGATGGCAATTTTTATTTTCTTATAAAAATGACTTTGAGGGAAATTTGGGAAATTTTTCAATTTTAATAATTTCTCCGTAACTATTCGAGATACGAAATAAATTATCGTTGTAAAATTGTACTTCTATAAAAGATAAAAATCTTTTATTTGAAATATATTTTTATAAAACCAATAATTTCTCAGATATAAGCAAAAATATATACTTTTTATATCAGGTCTATGAAAATGAATTTTATTCTTATGCTCTTTGGTGAAAAAATAATTTTCTCTTTTCCATTTTACTCTAACATTGTTCCTAGTTCCCAATATCACACAATAAGTAACCATTAATATTATTACATTTATGTCTTTGATTTAATGATTATACAACGATGTATAGCCCTACTATCTAGTTTCACAAATCTTACGAGTTTTTAGTAAATATCTATTTTAAGATAAAAGTGGGGAAAAGTCTGTGCGGTATGTAGTAACATTTTTTTAGGGCCACTTTAAATGAAGGGGTTATTGACAACTATTTCTAAATGATAGAGTCAAAACTGGTGGGAAAATTGTCTAGGGTAGTGTTTCTCAATTTTTATTTTCCAGTAATGAGCCATTTTATAAGCGTTCGATGCACAAGTGGACCACCAATCTTAATGTACTTTGTACCTGTCACTTGTCGAAGCAAGAAATTTTCTGATGAAAATGTTTATAATGCCGTAAAGACGTCATATTTATATAACTTTGTTTCATGTAACCATTCTGCAGTCCAATTTTCATAGGAAGAATCTTATCAAACAACAAGAAACTATGCTAAATCTACTTTTAAGTCATATGATCTAATACTTTTTGTGTATATATTATTAATACAAATTGGTGACCTGGCGGTCTAGGGGTAAGGTGTTGAACTTCTGTGCTGGGGTCCGGGGCTTAATCCTTGGTCCCGGGACAGATTTATCTGATTGCCAAACCCTTCCTTCACCTCTGACAAGACGTGTATTAATCAAAAGTAGTGAATGCATGGAATGCTGGACCTCCAGCGTGGTTTGGATCCCACGTTAAGCTGTAGGTCATCCATTTCATCTCACAATCACCCTACCATTACATATTAGCGTAAGTGCGTATTACCCGAACGGGTAGTAAGACGCGGTGCTAATAATAATAATATTAATATTAATAAAAACCACATAATGCAGTTAATTTTTATGAATGTCTGTTTATCCTATGAAAATGCAACCACTTGTGGAACAAAGTAGAGTTGACTTAGTGGGGGATTGAATTTTAACTTTCTATTAAAGAAAAAAATATTTTTTAACTGTGAAAAATCTCGTCTTTGAGGTTATAATAATTATGTACGCTCTACGTGCCCCATAACCCAAAAAACCTTTTGTTTGCTCTTGGGGTGTTCTTTGAGTTTGATTGAGATCCTCAAATAAGGAATAGTTTAAAGTTGGGTAATTTTTGAAAATTGACGCAGTGAGTTCTTTTAATTGATATCTGTAAAGTAGTATAATAAAGATAATATGAGGTTAAGTTACTGAGTACTTATTTTTAAAAACTTAATCTCAAACTATAATGTATTATTTGAGAAAGCAACTGTGCCATTAATTTTCGTGTGGTCCCGTGTGTGGACCACCTGGAAAACCACCACGGACCACTAGTGGTCCATTCGAAAGCTATTGGTCTAAGACGCCAGGTTCGCAGTATATTCTACTGTCAGTAACGGTAATATTGAGGTTCGAATCTTGAGCGAGTGCAATGGTGATGGATTTCCACATCCATTATTATTATTATTATTATTATTATTAGCACCGCGTCTTACTACTCGTTCGGGTTATACGCAATTACGCTAATGTCTAATGGTAGGGTGATTGTGAGATGAAAATGGAGGATCTACAGTTTAACGTTGGAATCCGAACCACAGTGGAGGCCTGGCATTCCCCACATTCACAAGATGTCTTGTCAGAGGTGAAGGAAGGGTTTGGTATTCCACATCCAATGTCCACTGTAGATTTATTTACTCTTATCACTAATTCAGGTAGGCCTATATACTATTCATTTCAGCACTTTTTTTTTAGAACTGCGTCTTACAACCCATTTTGGTTAAGATAATTATTTTAGGGATGAGGAAGGTCATATTTATAGGAAGTGTATTCAAATTTACGTTGAGAGGGAGCGGAAAACTATTTTGGAAAAAAAAATCCTGAGTACACCTGACCGAGATTAGAACCTTTACTTCCCTGTCATCGGCAGTCCAGTCTACTGCAGAGTAGCGCTTTAGATCACGCAGCCACCAAAGTGGGTTTCAGCTCCTTTATTTAAGATTTTAGTAAGCGTTGTGTTTAACGTTATTTAAAACAAACTAAAAAAAGGGCTTTGATTCTTACCACCCTCGGTAGCAGGCCTATCCACGTATTTTAACAATGGACTAGGAATTTAAAAGGTAAACTAAATGAAAAAATATACCCAAATTTGAGTACAAGGAGTGTTGTAAATCATTTAAAAAAACACCTAACTACATCCGTCCCTAATTATAACACCAATGTTCCGTTAACAGGAAACCAGAAAAGACGACGCTGACTGCGTGCCCAGTATTGTGGGTATAAAAAAAGTCGGAATTAGTAAATGTAGTATAATATTGAAAATAAACATTCATTAAAGTGGGAAAATTATGGGAAAAAATAAAATAAAAACTAGATAAATGTGAAAAATTCACTCAGCTGGGATTCGATCCCAAGCCTCTATGTCAACGTCAAGCGAACACAATACTTGTCTAACACCTTAAACAATTAGGTCAAAGGTGCTACACAATTTCTGTCCCTTGTATTAACTTATTTTATTTGAGAGAAGATCCATATTAAATATAGGTCTATGCAACATATTAATTTGTGTGATTTTGTTTTTATGTTGAGTTTTAAGTTAATTTCAACGTATTTATTATGCTATCCGGTTTTAGATTTGTACACTAGGCCTATTTAACTTTATAAATTTCACAGATTAATGAGTTGGTCAAAAGAATTAATATGCATTTGACAGAGCTGAAACATTCACTAAATAAGTGATAAAAAACATGGTCACTTGATAAATATGTATCCTAGAATCAGACTATGTATCCTCTTTGTAGATAACAGATATTCCATCTCAGCCACTGTATGAGAGAATTGCACTCTAACACACCCACACGCACGCATGAATACACAAACATGTGTACACAAAGGTACTGACAGATAGCTTCACGAACCCATTGAGGAAATACATATTTTATTCATCTTTTCAACCCTCTTTGCCGATTATTTCTCCTCTCAAATGAAACCTGTTGGTGCCTGTAGTGCCAGGGAAGTGTCCATCACTTGTCCGATAAACACACACCTTCTCGGAACGCAGAATCTAAAAAGGGGGAAAGTTGAAAGAGTTAAGGACCATGTGCATGAGAAGAGGTCTAACCACATCCCTTCAGCCTTAATTACTGGCTTAGGGCACAACGCCTCCCTTTCACCTTTCCTTGCGGCTATTTTGGTCTAGGATTTCCAAGGAGGTTGACTGAGAGAGTCCATCAACCTCTTTAGATGAAATACGTTTTTAAACGAGATTCAATTCGAACCAGACAACCGCTAAAACTGCAGTTTTCTGCACTATTTTCTCAGAAGAGCGCACAGATTAATATTAGGGATGAACGAACTGTATTGATAATTTATTCATTTCTAGTTTAGGAATAAAATTATTGTTATCATAATCGTATCGAAAGAAAAGTATCGACAACAATATTTAGGCAACACACACACGCGCATATATATTTATGCATCCTAAATATATAAGTAACTATTTTTACATATATATGTGTTTGTAACTATATGTATATATATGTATGTGTGTGTGTGTAGTCACTATCTATTTTTTAATTTACTCTTTAGATTTGGAGTTTATTTGGTGATCAAGTGAGACAGAAATAAATTAATCTACAATTAATAAGAGAATACAACGATTGATGACTCGGTTAAGACAGTATATTTGAAAAATATTAATTTTATTGGGTTTTAATAGAAAATATGTAACCTATATCCTATATGTTAAGAGAAAGTCCATGATACATCCATGCGAAATTTTAGCACAATCAGTATAGTGTTTTGTGGGTGATTGAGCAACAAACGCACAAACTCACAGGCAAGATTTCATTTTTAGTTTTTTTTAAAATGAAATCTTTTCTGTGTGTATGTGTTTGTTACTAAATCAAGCCCAAACAATTTTTACTGATTGTGGTGAGATTTTGTATGGATAGATCATCGACGTCTGTTTAACACATGGGCTACTATTTTTCTATTAAAAGCCAATTAAATTTATACTTTCTTTTTCAAATATTCTGTTTTAAGCCGCGTGATAAATTTCTCTATTCTCATATTGAATGTAGATTCATTTATTTATGTCTTACTCGATCGCCAAATCAAATCCAAAGATTAAATTACAAAAAACATATCAATCTTAATAAAAAAAACTGTATCTTTTTGTTGTTGTTGATGAGTTTAGGAACGGGACATATTATGCCTCATACAAAACATAATCTTTTAGTTTCTGCCATATGGTTACTTAATGTAACGCCTCATCCTTTATCATTTTTTGAAGCTCACCGGAATTACAGGCTTTAAGGCTCATATTTTTGATAACATCAGGGTCGTCACACTAAGGATGTGTTGGGTGGGGAGAGGGGTCACCCCGTAATGTTGGGGAAAAGCTTGAAAGTGTTTTTTTTGTAGAGTTGAGAAATTCTAGAATTGCTCTGTGCTCTAGTACTTTCGGTTATGAAAGTTCTTACCGCAGACTTGAGAAAATAAAGTTTAAATTTTCCAACTGTAGATCCCTACTCTTAAAAAGTTCCCGACTTCATAACTAATCAAATATTGAATGTAGATATCTACTGTACAGTAGATTGTATAGAAAACTTGGTTAATCAAATAAGCTTTCAGGGTCGTTGTCAATATCTACTATTTTTAAGGCTACTACTATTACTATTAGAGACTAGTAGTCTTTATAAGGTTAAGTAATGTCTCAAGTAGATCAATTGATAAAGCCTGGAATTTTTACGAACCGAGACTTGTTAGTTTTCCTCCACGAAATTATAATGAATGTCAAAACTAATAACACTTGTAACCTAAAAAATCCATCAATAAAAAATAAATTAAAATTTAATTTGCTCATAACCTCGATTCAATGCCTACTTATCGCCTCAAATTTTACATTTTTCCCAGGGGAGGGTTGGAAAACTCACTGTCTCAACTCTTTTCCAAATATATTTCATGTGACACCTCTGAATATCATGCCCCTAATAAGTAGAGTTTCTACTCTTTATTCGGATCAGATTCATGGTTACATTGTTTAAGCAATAGAGAGCTATATATAATGCAAAAAAAGAAAAACCAACAAATCGAACAAACTTTACCAATACCTAGAATTTTATATATTTTTAACCATCAAATTTTCAACTATGCTAACGGCTTGACGGTTTAATATCTGGATAGGTATGAGCAATATAGTTTATAAAAAATCACTCGTTCTGCGTGTAGAAAGTAATGGTAAAACTACGGTGGTAGATCACATGTGGAAAACCATTTCAGTATACATTCGCCTCTTACAGATAACATAGTGAAAACGTTTAGTTTGAAAATCTTCATATTTTTAGCTATATTTGCGCCAATGCATGTATGAACTTTATGAATTAAATACTTAGTTTTTATTTAATAGAATATACTCGGTATATATTTGGTTTATACCTCTAGTTATTTATAAACAAAAATGAAATTAAGTCTTTAAAACTCATGTGTTCTAGTGTATATCTTCATAATACATTAAACAAAAAATTTAAATATTCGGTCCACTCTACAAATGGCCAAGTTATTTTTAATCCGCTTTGTTCCGTTATTTACATGCACATCTTTTGTGGAATATACACAGCATGTAATATATTATGATAATCCACATCGCCCCGTGAAGGTTCCCTATTCTAGGCGGCTGAATACGTGATAGAAATTACTAATGAGGAACAATGTTCATTTGAAAACATATATTTAGTTTTAGATAAGAGCAAGAGACGTGTGTGTCACTATTTTTTTTATCTAGAATTACTTTTTTAACAAACAATATAAAGTGATAATTTTACTCTCGCTGGTGGATACGTGGACAAAGGTGTAAGTTTAATATTTTCTGATTTTTCGGTTATGAGAAGCCCGAAATCAAATCGCAGGTGGGTTTAGTTAAATGTTCTCTCATTTCACGCATATGCTTGCATATATATTCTAAAATTCAGTCTCTCGCATCTCTATTTATTATTGTAAATATGCGGATAGCCCAAACTAGTAGTAAGATGTGGGGCATTAAATAATTCCACAAAGGTTATTAAATAGGTTAGCTTAGAGAAAATACGCCAGCGTTTACGTGGAAAGCTGTTGGGAAAACGAAATTGAAAAATGTGGAAAACCACCTTTGTAGCCATTCGAATGGAATTTTAATCTTGACGTAACCATCAATTGTGATCAAGATCAATTTGAGCCTGACGCCTTAGACCATACAGTAACCGTTACAGGTGAAAAGGAGGCTGTATGATGCCCTATTTAAAACTTACGACCCTTAGCTAAACCATGTTAATAATAATGGCGTATCTCTGGGAAACATCAATATATAGCTTTGTTTGCGAAAATATTAGCCAGTACTAATGTACCTTTGCCTATGTCCTAGGAGGCGTCAGAATGTACTAATCGTACACCCTTTTCGTAGAGGCTCTTTACCTCTCTCGATGAGGTAAGAGGATGTTGATGGTGAATATTATAAGGCGAATCCAATAAAAATCTTAACCTACCTTAAGCCTAATTAACCAAACCCTGGTAACCGTGGGAATTATTCCCCTTTCGAGAAAAAAACTCCTCGGTACCAGTAGGGAATCGAACCCAAGACCTCTAGACCAGGATCCAGGGGCTGTGACAGCTATATCACAAGGCCTATTAGCTAAATTATATTGAGAAATAAGAGGAAGTATGTGTGAACTGAATGCTATTAAAAAGCCCAAAGTTTAGATATATGTTTTCCCTCTTTAATCTCCAATACACATTTGTTTGGAGCATTCGATCCATATTTTTATAAGGCGAATGCACAAAATAAATGAAAAGAGAAAAAAATATTCGTCAAAACGTACTGCTCTTAGTGTGTTCACTCACTGTGATTGAGAACTTTGTTAGTTGAGCGGACAAAACAACATCGTCTTGCTCAGTGGTTCTTAATCTTTTTTCTTTCATCGCGGACCTTTTTGAGAATCTGACAAAGAATATGGACCCACTACCATAAAATCTATGTAAGTACAATACATGACATCTTGAATACAGCTTACTTTAGTGCAGTAGAAATTCATTACATTGAAATTAACATGATATAAAAAAGAAATTTACAAAAAATTATGTCTCATACTTACCCTTTTAATTAAAAAATTAATGGCCACTTAAAGAATAAATTAAACTGTTCAACTAAAAAGTTAAATTTAGATCTGTTCAAAAATTAAAGTCAAAGGGAAGTTTTTGCTTGAATAATAAATTGAAATTAAAGTAGTATTTGACATCCGATCTATTTGGAATTTTTGTTTTGATGACACAAATATATGTCATCGCAAACGGAATCAGAGCTCCCATAGAAAAAATAAAAGCTTCACCGGCAAATCCATACACAAAGATGTCAATGAAATTTTGTGTCCACAATAATGGCAAGTTTTGTTGTTGTTGTAACTATCACCAATGGCAAACTTTTATAGATGTCATTATATGGAAACTACTGCGATTCTTTGTTATTTTTAACGCCCGGTTCACGGACACGCTGAAGCCTAGTCCTGGACTCCAGTTTTAGAACCCTTGATCTAGATAGTAAGAATATAAAAAATCTGTCTCCTTGTTATCAATAATCATCATTTTTCTTTAAAAAAACAAAATACTTTTTAAACGCAGTATTTTTGTTTTGATACTTTTACTCGTATAGAATTACTTCCACCACCCACCCCCAACCTCGGTATCGGATCGATATCAAAGGATTTGTATATTTGTAATTTGTTTATAATTTATGTATTACATTGTAATCTTTTTAAGCTCACACACTAATAGCCCGATTAATAGCTCCTGCTTAGTTCGGAAATGAGCTGGACATATAGCATACTACAATTTTGTGATTACATTATTACCTATGTTTTTAGCAGTATAAAAAATTAATTTCAAACATTTAAATGGTTTATTTATTATTTCTAGATAAGTACAGCATTATAAGAATAAATAAAGATAAAATCAATTCTTGAATAAATAAAACCACTAAAAATCATCATAGTGGACAAAAAAGTTCCGGCTTATTTGTGCATTTTCAAAAATGTCAGTTGGATAAGGGAATCGAGCCTGGAACCCTCAGTTTAGCTTCCAATGCTACACTGAGCTAACTAGGATTCGTCCTGTGCTCAGGGTCATCCTTCTCTCCTTTAAGGCAGAGTCTGGGATGGACGTGTGGAAATCATCGGCTACCTATTTATTGAGCTATCATTGTTACCACAACCACCTTATACTCAGGAGTGCCTTTATGCTGACGTTTGTACAAACGGCATGTATAGTACATAATAATGTGTACAAATGACATGTACGTACATACAGAAGCATAAAGTCACTCCAAAGCTGACAGTGGCTGTGTTATCAATGATAACTTAATAAATAGCTGATGCTTTCCACTTGTCCATCACAGACTCTGCCTTAAGCTATGAGTGATTAATAACTCACATTGTCATGCTAAACCAAGGGTCCCTAGTTAAATTCCTGTGTCCAGGTGTCATTAAAACAAACTAATATGATAGCTGATGTGACTGTAGCTGTACTAAATATCATTTCACTATCCTAAGCTTCTCTAATCACGTATAATTAATTGTAAAAGCATATTATTTCGATGTCGTAACCTACTGTTGTTGATAAATTGGTGCTATTACAGTATCGCTACTCTTAGTTTTTTTGATACTAGAAATAAGTAAACTATCAATATTTTTATTTCAATACCACATCCATACTATCTAGGCTATACAACACCTGCTATCCGTGCAACAAATAGAAGGAGATAGATACAACAAAAGTAACAAATTTGATTTGGAGCTGACAGGAAAAAATCTTGATACTACAAAAATAAATCGAGACTTTGACGTAATCATTTATAATAAATTACGTATAGTTGGAGTGTAAAAAATTTTGTAATTGCTTAACCAGGAGCATAACAAAAACATTTATTGCATAACTGGCTGTATTTTATTGGTATAATGCATTTAACATAACTATGGTATTTTTAGATACATTTATTCCACAACTGGCTGTATTTTATTGGTATAGTCCATTTAACATAAGACAAGTATGGTACTTTTTAGATACATTTATTCCAAAACCCGTATTTTATTGGTGTAATCCATTTACGGAAACTTTGGTATATTGTTACAGTTGAGAAGTTTCTCAAAAACAGTTCCGTATTTATCTTAATCGCATATGTTTGGTTAACTTGGCAAGTGACTTAAAATTACTTCATTTTTCTAAGTGATTTTTTTTTCCGTGTGCCGCATCGTATAACCCGTTCGGGCTACTCGCATATTTTACACTCTTGTTCTAAGAAATAAGAAGGTTGAATTTTGAATAAAGTACTCGAATTTGTGCATGGGGGAAATGGGAAACTAAAAACATTTTCATACAACCGATCGGAATGTGAACCCCGGTCTCCTAGTGATCATAAATCCAATCTATTGCGAGAGTGATACCTTAGGCCATTTGACCCCCGGAGCGTGTTCGATAAAGTGACAAGACATAATATATGAGGAGTGGATAAGTACATAACTGTTTTTTAGAGTAATAGTTAAACCGTGAGGAGAACCAAAATTACCTTGTTGACCGAAAATAGCGTTGATGTAGTAGACTTACGTTCAACGCTCAAGGTGGAATGGAAGGGGACGTGAAAAAAAGGTCGGTGTTTTTGTAGTTTTTATGCCAAAACATTTTTGATCAAAATAAATTAAATATTGCTCCAGTACAAACATAGAATTTAATTTTCTTCACATGGTGACTTCAAAAATTTCTTGAATATCTGTAAAAGCTGTTCTAGAATTTAATGGCAACCTTTTCTCTTAATTTAAAAAGTTTTTTGGATGATGCCACCATGCTCATGGCAGATATTCAAGAACTGTATATATATCCATGTGAAAAAAAAATTAAGTTCTATGTTTGTATTGAAGCAATATTTTATTTATTTTGTCCAATCAAAGCTTTGCCATAAAAACTGTAAAAACACTGGCCTTTTATCGCGTCCCCTTCCATTCCACCTTAAGGGGGCCGCCTATGTGAACAAGAAATTGCTGCTCACACGTTCAGCTCCAACGCAGTATTTACCTCATCGATGCGTTATATCAAAATATAGTTCACATCAAAGTAAAGTCAAAAGATTTCAATAGTACTTTCCCACGCCTTAAAATCCTATATTTTGAGTTTTATTAATAAGAAAAGTTTGTGAAATTTTGATTGTAGCTCATTTTAACGACATATTATGTATATTAGCGGAGTTATGAGACTATAATCGATGAAAAAAGGCTTTAGATTTAGCCTTCCTTGAACAAATATAATAAATTTGTATAGACTCACAACAAAAAATGTTAACTTATTTGAGAACTAACGAACTTTCCATATTTCCTTGAGATAAGAAGTTCCATAATATTTTTTCCCCTCTTTCAAATTGAAATGACAAAGGGGGTTGTAGGGGAAGGACAGAAGGGATATAAGTTTTGACAGAATATATAGTTAGTTCCAGAAAATGACAAAGACTATTATATTTTAAACCGTGTGGCCTGAGAGCGTTTTATATTTTCTCGCTGACCGAGGTGGCTACCTTGAGATTATTAACGGATTACTGTAATTAATATAAATGAAGAAGGTTGTTTAGACTAAGAAAATCACAGTGATTTATAATTTTTCACATTTAGTAAACCAACTTTAGTGCACACAGAAAAGATTCGAACCAGGATCTTCCACAGTTGACAATATATTCTAATGCGAGCTTGACATCTTAAATCATGTAACCACGGCTACAGGTAGCAAGAATTTAAAGGTTAAGCTATTTTGTGAACATTATAGAGGACCTCTTTTCCTAACTATAATTATATTGTCTAATTATGATTTTTATAATATATTTTTATTCCTAAATTTATTCTAGAATGTTAACTAAACCAAACTTGTTGCTGCGTGGTCTAAATTTCAAGCTCCTTTATTCTGGTTTGCTAGTGAATATTAGGGTTTAAATCCCGGTTGGTTGTACTGGAGGTGTTTTTTCTCAATTGTTTTAAACACTTTCTCTTTACGCAAATGTGGGTACAGTTGATCTAAGCTATACCGCCTTTGTTCATAGAAACCTCACTATCACCGGCAAATTAGACAATACACGCTTAGTGTTGCAAGCTTACATAGTCAGTTGGTTCATAAAATTCTGATAAACGTACTTTAAATATAATTCCTAACTGTATTATTATCTGTGAGCTGTATACATATTTTATCATTCTCTCTCATGATTGTTAGAGTCATGTATCAGTCTATTCCGATAAAAAAAAGGCTCGCTTTTATCATTTGAATTGTTTTTTTATCGAGAAATATATTTGAATTGACCTTTTATAGAGGAGATAATGTGTAGCTGTATATAGTCGGGTGGAAGTAAGAGGTTTTAGAACAGGGCAAGGATCTAGGAACGATAAGGAAGTACGAAGGAAAGGAAATTGGAAATAGAAATAGGAAAGATAAAAATATACTACTAGGTCAAAACAAAAATAATTTTCTCCAGGCCAAGGACAAATTCAAATAGGGAAAAGAAAAAAACAACTTTATTACTGTAATTTTTTTGTGTGTGAAGATAACTTTGGGGCTAGCCTCATAATTGTTGTGTCTTATTTTTAGTTTCTCGTAAATATATTTTATTGTAATTTCAACAATTAAAGCACCCTGTATCTACATAAATAAATGATCAATAGTCCAAAAGCTCTTTGCTTACAGCATTTAACTATGCGTTCCTGTTACAAGCAGATTTACACTATTGGACTAGGAATTAGGAAGAAAGAATTTAAAATATACCCAAATTTTCGTGGAGGCAAAGGGGGAAACTATTTAAGGAGAATTTCCTTTGGTACATCCAACTGGGATTCAAGCTCCGGTCTCCCTATCTTTGATAATCCAATATAATGCGAGTGTACCACGTTGAACCATTTGAATACATATTTAGACATTCAGAAGATGTATTTTATTTTGGACTTTAAATAATTGCAAACTTAAGAAATAATTATCCTGAGTAATAAGACATGATTTTAAAGAAGTAACTCGTACCATTAGGCACGTGGACTAAATATCAAGCTCGTCTAGTTTGGTTTGCAGATGACGAGGACGCCGAGGTTTGAATCCCAGTAGGGTGAAATGAGGTATTTTTCCTGAATGGTCTTCCTCTTTACATCCACTCAAAGGCAAGTTAGTTAACTTTAAATCCTGTATTTATTATCTCTATTCCGCTAATGCAGTTAAATGCTTATAGCCCGTATGAATAGTAAAATGTGGACCAGCAAAATATAAATTTACTAGAACAAAATTCTTACTCTAAAAATACCCTTTAGAATTAAAATTTAATCAATCTATTTAAGCATATTTTCCTCTATTATAAATTTGAAAACCATTACACAAAGAAAATTTCCAAAATTAAAATCTTAGCCTAGTTTATAATGACCACTGCCAACCAAAGGACTTATAATAATACTAATAAGGCATATATTACATAATATCCAAGAACAATATCATAAATGAATCAGCGAATAAACTAAACTACCGACCACTCTCACTCCCATTTACTTAAATTTTAGGAGTACGAACTTCCTACGAGTCCTAAAACTTGCCAGGAGCCTTTCTCTATAACATTGTTTGCACATAGGGCCTGTAGAAGTGAAGGGCCTTTGTCCTTCAGCGCCGCGGGTGGTGGAATATGATATTATTACTAGGCACAAGGGCCCAAACCCTGGAGGTAACTCGATTATGTAAAACAGCTTTTCACACTTAAGACAAGAGAAGCTTTGTGGCATGTCTCAGATCCACTGGTGATTGCCTTGCTTTGTTGATCACGAAACAAGGCAATAATTGACGACAGAGAATCGGTGATTGAGTTGTTTTTAGCAACTTTGTTAACTTGACTTTGAGATTGTGATACACTTGCTTTCCTCGCCAACTCCCGTAACCGTCTTAAAGAGGCCTCAGTGCCCTCATCACCCCCAGGGGGTGTTATATCTTTGATATAAAATTCCCTTTCATTTTCGTGATTCCCATCTTGGGGACAGCGTCTCAACTCTCAACAAACCAAATACTTACTTTTAAAATAAGGAGTATGTAATTTACTAAATTAAGTTCGTTAAAAGTCAACCAGTTGAATTCATAATAAGGATAGTAATAATAGTAATACTTTTAATATCAATAATATGTATTGTGAATGTGGGGAATGCCAGGCCTCCACCGTGGTTTGGATTCCATGTTAAACTGTAGGTCCTCCATTTCATCTCACAATCACCCTACCATTACACATTAGCGTAAGTGCGTATAACCCGAAAGGGTAGTAAGACGCGGTGCTAATAATAATTATTATTATAATTATAATGATAATAATAATATTAATAATAATTATTATTATATGTACGTTAATCTTAGGTATAAGGATTAGAAATACATTTTAGAGTAAGTGCACCCACATAAGCGCCGAAAGTGGATAGGAGAACCATAATGTAATCAAATGAAATTTGAACTCTAACCTTCCTATAAATGGCAAGCTTAAATATTGTGACCTGTTGTCTTTAAACTTCTTGACAGATCCGTTCCCGGAATATACTTTATAAATATATATTTAGGGAAGTTGTTAACATGCGTTTATGTTTGGGAAGTTCCTTCAACATAGGATGGTAAATAATATTTCTGACACTAAATCCCTCCAGAAACCATTTGAGTTAAAAAATATATATAGTTAGGGTTGAAGGTACTTTGAATTTTCAAAACTTGATGAAATGTTAAAAGAATAATTACTAATAATATTATAAGAGTATGGAGGCGTTTGCTCCCTAAACCCTCCTACCTCAGAATACAACCCTGATTCGTGATTATCAGTGCAGGAGTTGGTTTGATAATATCAAATTACAAAGAAAAGTCTCAAAGATTTCATTTGGTAGCTCACATGTTTTGTTTTCATTTTTGTATTAATCGTGCACTTTTTAAAATTCACAAATAATACTCGTATTATACACATGGAACCTACAAATTAACTTAGTGTAATATTATTATTATTATTTAGCACTGCGTCTTACTACCCGTTCGGGTTATACGCTTTAAGTACTAATTACGCTAATGGATTGGGAATCGGGAAGGTTAAATTGGAGGAAGTGAACCCGCATTTGCGTGGAGGGAGAGTGGAAAACCATTTAGCAAAAACCACCCCCAGTTCACCCGACCGAGATTCGCACCTCGATCTCCCCATCCTCGGCGGCCGAGCTCAACACGACTAGCGCGTTAGCCAACTACGCCACCGAGGCGGCTCTAGTGTAATTTATTTCATCTGAAATTTACTAATCAAATTGCAGGAATAGCCTTTATATAAAGAAATAATAGTTTACAGTACCACCCGGAATTGAACTGGTGTTCTTTAGATTTGTGGCTACTCACCAATATAACCAGTCAGCCAATATGACGGACTTTATTGCTGACATAAGTTCGAGACTAGACAAATAAAATTATAGGTCAACCAAAATTGCATGATAGTATTTGTAAATCTATAATAAATTAGGCCCTAGTGAACTCATTGGGTCTACGGGCCTCTAAACGCCAGTGATGATGATAATAATATATCGAATTAATGGAAGTATAATAAAAGCTCACCTACATGTAAAATATGTAGATTTTTTTTTAAATATAACGTTGAACTCATGACCTATTAATATTCGTGGTTGGAATGGGGAGGATTGGTTAGAATAAGGTCACCCACATTTGCTTATAAAGACAATAGGAAACCCAGAGTTTTAAATAGCATATGGGAAATCCCAGTTTAGATCCTCCTCGTTACTGGTAATACAGGATATTACAAGCCTGACTCCTTGGATCAATAGACCACCGGTATGGATCAGCATCAATGATACAATAATTGTATGAACAACCTCAACATAGTCCTGATTTTATGTAATTATTTATATTTTATAAATATCATTTAAACAGACAATCAGATAATAATTAAGGTGATAGTGCATTAAAAATAAATACGATACAAAGCAAATGCGATTCTTTCCCTGATTGCGGCTTTGTGTCACATCATCTGACGTCGTTTAAGAGCTCATTTAGAGATATCCGGTTGGAAAGCGGTCGTGTTCAAACACAAGTTCAAACTGTATAAATAATATTTCAAAGAAGGTCGACCATTTTAATGAAGTTAATTAATCCTACAAATAAAGAAACCCAAACAAAGAGGTAGAAAGTTAAGTCTAATGATGCTAAATACTGTTATCTACAGATAGTCCTGCTTGTTCGACAAATTAGAGCCACTAATAATAATCTATTGTGAGTAAATTGCTTATTTTCAAGCGCAGCACTTGACTCAATTGTATTCAGTTTTGCTTTAATGAGTGTAAGTCAAACTTAATAAGCATCTTGTTTTCCCAAATAATACTTCTTAATTGCCAATAAATGCTTATGTGCGTGTTCAAGGAACTAATACAAACAGGTTTTTAATTTTTTAGTTTAAACATTGGATTACTAAGTTTCTTCAATAAAAGATGTTGGTAATTTCTATCAGTTTCCCGTCAACAATACTCGCATCGGCTGATGAGTGATCTAAGACTCTAAACTTATATTGCACTTGGTCACCAGCAATGGACATGTTGAGGTTATAATCTTGTCTGGATATTCCTAGTGTGTGGGAGAGCTGAGGGGATTTCTGTAGTTGGGTCTTAACTGTGACTTTCAACTTTACTCTCCCCTCTTGTGTGCAGGGATGCCCTTAGCAGACGTGGGGGTCTGGGTAAACTTCACTTGCGGGACCCACAGCTATCAGCCTTACCCCCCACCACCCAAAATATATTTTAAAAAATCAGTTTTTGTTTAGTGTTATTACAATAGTTCTCAGTAGTTTTAATTTTTATAAGATATTATAAAATTTCCTAAAAAGTAAATATAAAATTAATACTTAATATTAGAAGTCATGTTTCTATATGTTAAAGGGTTTATTTAGTCTTAACCAATTTTTAGATTTTCTTCCCCAACGAACTTGATCTGTATAAAGATACAAAGAACCACTCTACCAAGTTTGAATTAAATCGGCTAATGTGTTCAAAAGCTGTCGTGAGATATATCCACCACGGACAAACAGACAAATTCAAATCAGGGGCGTTAAAACAGAGAGCTCACTTCACTCATTCAATAAATAAAAGCACATTGCTTTTAAACTCTGACAATATTTGCTAGATCACCTATACAGGGAGCCTGCTATACGAGCGCACGGGCAAAAAATTCCTCCCAACTTGATTTTCCCCTTTGTCACCAATTAAATTTAGGCCCCCTCCCACTAAACCACGGGGCCCAGTGCGTCAGCACCGTTTGCACATCCCAAAGGGCGGCCCTGCTTATGCGGGCACATTTTTTCTAATATACGCTCCGAAGCTATTCTCTTTTGAGTGTTTTAGTTGTTTCCTGCACCAATGGGCGTGTGGACAAATTTGTCAGTTCAGGAAAGTCTGGTTTGACTGTGACGAGGAGGTGGGGATCCGGGGTTCGATCCCCTGATTTCCAAACACTTCCTTCACCTCTGACAAGACGTGTGTTAACCACAACTTGTGAATGTGGGGAATGCCAGGCCTCTACCGTGGTTCGGATCCCACGTTAAACTGTAGGGCCTCCATTTCATCTCATAGTCACTCTACTATTACACATTAGCGTAAGATCTTATAACCCGAACGGGTAGTGAGACACGGTGCTAGTAATAATAATAATAATTTTCTAAATTATTTTCCTCCTCTTATTTTATTCAAATACTGGAACATTTATTTTAAATTAAATGACTCATCCTTAAGCCACTAGAACAAATATGTTTATACGAATAGGTGGGTAGTAAAGCGCGGAGTAAAGTTAATATAGACGAAAGGGGACTTAGTGAAAATAGGACAGTGAGAATAGGACTCACTCTGCGGGAAACAGGCTGATACGTAGTGTTAGTGGTGTGCAATGAAAACTACCTATGTCCGGATTCAATTGTTAGTAAAAACTTGATCAGTCTCGATTATTTTTTTGGAAAGACTGGAATGTTTTATTATACATGATTTTTTATATACTACATTATTAAAATACAAGGTATTTAGCCATAGAAATTATAAAGTTACGATTAAGTTTACAGTCAAAACTGATTAAAAAAATTTTGAAGTACTATTTGGCACAGCAAAGTTTATTTTAAATACATACAATCCTTCTACCCTGAAAGGTGTCTTACCGTGATGAACTATACTGTGGTCCCATCTTATAATCCACGCCATAGTGTATCACTGTAAAGTAAGATTGCTAACTTTCACGGTAAACAAAGTGTACCTTTAAAACATTATTTTATTTAACTGACTCTATGTTTGATAGCAATTAATTTATTGTAAATATATAAACTAGTAGGGACTTAATAATATGGGATATTGTTTCTAGATTTTTTTTCTCCTTTCGATAGTTGTGATGACCGCAATACTTTGACTAAGTACAGTTTGCGAATGAAACTCATAAGCTCAATAAAATATAATGTATACTACTGGCTGTGATACTACCTAATAACTTCCAAATTACTGCACTCATCATTCAATATTCCCCACAAGAAATCTTGGCAGCCAAACTTTACATCATCATGACTAGGCGAAATATAATTCAAATTTTCAAACTATCGCACCTAGAGAACACAAGTCCATCACAAACAAACCGTGTAATCAAAGTTTCACGTAAACTTCTATGCAACCCTTGTTATTTTTACTATTGTACTCGAAAATATCAAACCAAGAACGGTTATTACGCTCGTAAATCTTCTGTCACTTTTCAGTGAAGATGGTGCGCTTGTGTTGGCATCATCGAAAAGTGCCTGCTGGTGATTTATTCGCTTTCGTGACATGTTTGAGAATAAATTGATCATATTTTATACAAGTGTTGTTAATCCAAGTTGTATTATTACAAAGGATGTCACGAAATTTGTATGGACACAAATGTTGATGATAGGGTATATTTTCTTATATAATATGGGGAAGAAATAACTTTTCTTTTTCAAGTTTTTCCCCCCTCTCTCGCAAGCTTTAATGTAAAAATTTGATCAAAATAATTCGTATGACTCATGACCAGTAATTTTTATTATCTAACAGTTTCGATTAATAGCTATTAAACATAATCCTTGTTACTAGAAGATGAATGCGTTAGATACATGAAAACATTTTACTAATAACTTTATTATATTCATTCGTGTATTGATTTTAATTATTGTTCTGAAAACAAGGTTTTTATAAAAAATATTATTTAATTATCAGGGAAGGTAAGACAAATGGTCTAAATGAAATGTAAGTTGAGCATATTTTACTTTGTGAAATTTAAATCATAGTTAATTTTTAACTAATATATTCATAGCTTATTCTTGGAAAGAGGACCACATTTATGTTACTACACATATAGGTTTCACAATTTGGGATTGAGCCATGACCCTCCAAGATGTTGATAGAAATTCAAAGTAGGTATAAAATGTATGTATATATATATATGAGGGAGATGACGGGAGGAATATAAAACTATGCCAATAAAATATTAAGGTAAGCGTGCATTTTCTGATAATTTTATTTGTATTGTATCTACATCTAATATTAATCAACGCCCTAGTGGGTCATGGCTCAATCCATATTGTGAAACCTATATAAATATAAATATATATATATATATGTACTAGAATAAATGTGGTCCTCTTTCCAAGAATGCACTATGAATTAATTAATTGATTATGATTTAAATTTCACTAAGTAGAGTATGCTCAAACTAAATATGAATTATATATACAGGATGGCCACTAATCGAGAAAATCGGGAATTATGCTTGAATTTTGTGAACCGGGAAAAAATAAACTCCGGAAAGAGTGCTTGAATTTAGCCTTCTGTTAGGAAATTAAAGACTAAGACCACTCTAAATAGCTTTTAGGGACAAAGATATTTCAAAATTTTGCTGGGGATGCACAACCCTAAATAGCTTCTAGAGGCATCCAATTGTCAAACATTTTATAGGTTAAAACCACTCCAAATACATTTTAAAACGTTTAACTTTCATCAAACAAATATAAGTAAGGATTACTTTAAATATCTTCGAAGTATATCCAAATAAAAAAATGTGATAGGGCCACCTTACATATTTTGAAGAGGAATCTAATTTTTTAAATTTTCCGGAGGAGTATCTCTCAAAATATATTTTAGGGGAATTCTATTTTGAAACATTTTCCAATTTTGAGTCCTCGAACCCCCCTTTAACTTGGATACCAATTATTTTACAAATACTTTTTCTAATTGCACCTCTCCTCCTTACACTGAGTGTAGCACATTAATTTTGTTTACATAATATTGTCTAAATGGTCTACTCTATAATTGTGACCGAACACAGATCACCAGTGGAATAATTACTTTTTGATTGACACCTTAAAAAATGTGCGATAAATATGTAAAGTAATTCCATGGTTGTAGACCTGCCCTGATAATTTTTTTAGGGGAAAGGGTGGGGCCCTCTATGTGGTGTTTTGTGGCCAAGTTTCCCAATACGAAATGGTTAGAATTTATTTTCTAAAGGTATAGCCATCTTGAAATTTTTTTAAAGTGTTTTAGGACATGATTATTGAGGTTGTATGGTGATTGATTAACAATACTTGCTCAAGTAATAAAATTTTGTTTTATAGGCTATTAAAAAAAATCATTCAGAATCATCTTTCAAAGTTGGAGAGAAGAAAAAACTTTTAAAAAACCCGGAAAAGAATGTTTACATGGGAAAACGGAAACTATGCTTGAACTTTACTCTAAAGTTTGAGTGGCTAGCCTGATAAATATGTAGCTTTATTTCAGGCAACAGGTTTCATACTAATTTGCAATCAAGTCATCACACTACAGTTACGTCTTTTTCATCCGGTAGTTAGCTCGTGCATGTGTCAAATGTTCATTAAACCGGTTTTTGTAACGTGAAAACATAATGCAAATCTCGTTTACTCAAGAAGAAATTCGTGTTTATTATCTTTGTACATGATTAACTATTGGTGGGAGCAAATTATTTATTCTTTACAGCTGGTAAAATTTATATTTATATAAAAAAAAATGTCCAAGGTAGGATGGATCTTTTAAAAAACAATTTTTTTTGGCCAAAATTAGAAATATATATATATATCAGTGTTATCTTAAAGGAATTGAAAGTATCTACGAAACGTGACCCTTGCAGATCAGAACATTTAAGTATACAAACGGAAAAATAGATCTATTATATTTTCTAGCTGCCATATGAATATTGGACTTTTCTTAAGACGTTTACAGTCTTACAATACTCACTAAAATTTTATTGCTACAATATTTTATACTTAAAAGTAGGACATTTCTGATTTCTCTCTATATATTAAAATACGTACGTTTAATATCAAGATTATTAACGGTTTAATTTGAGTGTTAGAAAAGGGGAACGTAGTTTATAGCGTGGAGAGAGGATGGGAACACTCAAGAAATAAATTGCATGTGAACCTATTCTCATTGAATCTGGCTGAGACTCAAACCTAGACTCCCCGTAAATGGCAATCCAGTATGATGTGAGCTTGACGTCTAATACGACGTGACGACCAGCGTAAACTACAGGTATAACCCGCTTCGGAGGCCGCATGATTTGAGGTGCTACTCTCGCAATAAACTTGCAACCGACGATTAGGAGATCAAGGTTCAACCCTGGTTGGGGGGACTGAGGGTTATTTTTCCTAAATGGATTTATATTTTAATTCCAAGCAAATGTGGCCACACTTCCTCTGAATTCATCCCCAACACATTATAGTAATTAGTCCATAAACTTATAGCTTGAACGTGTAATAAAACGCTGTGGTTAATAAATTATTATATACTCCTAAACATTAGTTTAATTCATATATTTTCTTATTTATTTAAATATCTTTATTTAATATGAAGAGGTTAAAGTGTAACATCTTACCCTACAATTAACCAGGATATAATATTAGTATTAATTAATTTATGACTATTTAGATTTTAATCAAGTATCTTAAAGAACGAAAATAATAATAAAACCGATCTTAAAAACTAAACAATTAGCAATATCAAATTAAACCAGCCAAACTCACAATAAACATCTGATTCATTTGAACAAGTTTTATCTCATCCACACAATATATTATTCAATATATTAATAAATCATACATACAAAAAATTATTTAAATCTACATCATTACAAACAATTAAATTTAGAAAACCCATACACACATATTTGTCTATTTGAACTTCAAAGAAATTCAAGATAAAAGCTCAAAGTTAAGTTCTTATTTTATAGATTCAGATAATTATTTTTTTAAAGCAGTTAGCGTGGTCAAATTTATGATGGTAGCAGTTAGCGTATTTTATGCCAGTGATGTCACAACAACGGAGCAATGAAAATAGGTCTGGGATTTGTGAACGAGTGTACAGAAAACGGAAGGATCGCTAGTACGTGTATTAATGGTTTTTTCCCTGAGCTGAAACCGAGATAGTAGATACTCTGGTTTGAATGAGTTTACAATTTTAGAGATTAAAGTACGAGAGTAAAATAAGCGTCGTTCTTTTAGTCATAGTCATTTAAACTTAATGATGTATGCAGATATGTGGCTGAAGTATCTTAGATTGTCAATTAAGCGGACATATATGTTCTGTGAGCGTTGGAGTAGAATAGCTATTTCATTATTTTGGGTAAAATAAAAGGGAACAACAATATTTATCTTGGTTTAATATATATTTTTGTGTCTGCACAAAACGTAACGAACACCTATTCATTGGAGAGCACTCAAAGGACCATTGAGAACTCGTGTCACCTAGTCCGTAGCCCAGGTGGTGGATGCGTGAATACCTCCGAAACAGAAGTACTTGTTTGTGAGGGTTTTCAAGAAGAGGTAAAGTAGGATTTTAAAGGGTTGAAGTGTGTCACGGCCATTCTGAGCTAAAGGACGGTCAACCCCAACCAAACACTTCAACAGGAAGGATGAAACTCGTCCTGAGCAGTTGTGTGGTCGGTCGCTTGTCACCAGTCGTCGGGGAAACGAGGTGAAGGCAATACGGAGGGATTTGTATGACTCTCCAGAGAAGAAACACACTCCTCAAACAGATACGTTTTTTTTAAACTACTTCACACTCCTGGACATGGTTTTACTCTCAGTATGTGCAGGTGTTCGGTTTTCTAGCTTTGTTTAGTGTGTGACACCTTCGACTCTTTAACTTGTCGATAACACACGGTCCAATAGGATAATTTGGGAACTATCTAATGCTAACGTTGGGGGCTTAAAGTGGGGTAAAGGAGAGCGAGCGTTAAGGCTGGAATTTTGCAATTTTTATAACGAATTTTTTTTTGGTAAAAATTAAACAAAATATGACTTCAGTTTAATTTTATACTCATAGTAGTATCAACAATTCTTGAACATGTCATAGACTAAGCGGCATTTTAATAAAAACCCTTTAAAGAAAAGGAAAAGCTAAAGTGAAATTTCAGGATGGCCATGACAAATATTCAATACCTATTGAGACTACTTACATACCTACTCTAGGGCATTAGAAACTCTAAAGTTCACTATAACACTTACAAAAGTACACCACCTACCCGTATCTTGATATCGTTGTATCCAGTCCGTCTCATTACACCATATCATTTTCAGGTCCATTCTAATGTTATCCCCCCATCTGCGTCTAGGTATTCCCAATGGTCTCTTCCCATTGAGTTTGTCAGTCAATACCCTGAACACGGTCCTAGATTCTCCCATTCGCGCTGAATGTCCTTCCCACCGTAATCTGCGAGACCTGATTATCCTAACCATGTCTTGTGATGACTACAGGTTATGTAACTCATCATTATTGTAACCTCCTAAACTTTCTAGTGTCCTCATCCTTTTTTTTAATCTTTAATGATTTTGAACACCCTAAAATGGTTTTCGTCATGTAAGGTAAGAGACCACGTTTCACACTCATAGAGAACAACCGATAACACTATTGTATTGTATATTCTGAATTTTTACATTCCTTGACAGCAGGAGAGATGACGACAAATTAGTGACCAACTAATAACATGTATTTTCCGATTATTTCCCTAATTTCCACTCTAATATAGTTATCGCTAGTTAAAAATTTTCCTAAATACATAAATTACTATTTTTAACAAATCAAACTAAAAGTATATTTATACTTAAGCACTTTTTCATTTATTTTTGTCACTAAACCTTTAAAAATAATGGTTTAATTCGGTTTCCCGACCATCTCACCTTAACTGACACCGTTATTAAAGTTAAACACTTGGCACTGTTTTGTTTTGAAGACTTGTAAGCGTAAGGTCAGTCTTAAAGATTTTAAATAATATTATTGTTAGCTCCGCGTCTTACTACCCGTTCGGGCTGTACTTACTTACGGTAATGTGTAATGGTAGGGTGATTGTGAGATGAAATGGAGGACCTACAGTTTAACGTGGAATCCGAACCACGGTGGAGGCCTGGCATTCCCCACATTCACAAGATGTCTTGTCAGAGTTGAAGGAAAGGTTTCGTAATCAGATAAATCTGTGCCGAGACCAAGGAATGAACCCCAGACTCCAGCACAGAAGTTCGACACCTTACCCCTAGATTAGCAGGTCACCCTTTAAATAATAATAGTTTAATTTAAAGATATATGTTTTATTTTTTTACAACGCGTTTTAATTACGTTAATGGGGTGGTGATGAGGTCGACAGGTAAAAATAAGATTGAATATACCCTCATTTGCATGAAAAGGGAAACGATTTAGGAAATACGACCCTCAGTACACCCAGATGAGATTCGAGCCCCAACCTCTCTCGCATTGTAAAACCATACTATATGATCCTGACATTTAGTCTGCGTGCCCATCGCATCGGCGTGTGTTTTAGAGATATCAAATTTAGACGAAGACTAGATAGACTAGAAAGTTCTCTAACTGTGTCTGAACTGAAGTGTTCGGACGTTAACTTATTAATTATTATTTGAAATATTCTTTTATAATATATTTACAGAATTGTTATACTACCTGATTCAGTGACCGCATGATATAAGGCATCACTCTCTTGTTATACTAGACTGCCAATGACAGGGAGATCGGGGTTCGAATCCTGATGGAGTGTACTGTGGGTGGTTCTTCCAAAATGTATTTTCCACTCTCCCGCCACGCAAACGTGGGTACAATTCCTAAAAATTCAATCTTCTTCATCCCTAACCCATTAGTGTAAGTATATTATATGCATATAACCTAAACAGTTAATAATACGTGGTGCTAGAAAAAAATACTCCTAGTCCGTCTCGATGGTGCAATTAGCTAACGTGCTAGTTTCGTGTTGAGCTAGAATGCCAAAGACGGGGAGATTGAGGTTCGAATCTCGCTCGGGTGGACTGGGGGTGTGTTTTCCTAAATGGTTTTCTAATATCTCCACGAAAATGCAAGCTCACTTACTCTATATTCAACCTTCTCAATTTATAGCCCATTAGCGTAATTATTACTTAAACGTATAAAACTCTAACTGGCAATAAGACGTGGTGCCAAGTATTATTATTATTATTATTATTATTAAAATATTCTGGTAATACTTATACATGGGAAAGGGACAAATATTTGAACCCTGAATGTATTTAGTATGTAAGAGCTTCTACTTAGCTCAGTTTGTGAATTGATTAGTGAAAAAAACCAAATTGAACAAACCCATGTATACATGTGCCATTTAACGCTTATGTGTTAGGTATGAGGGAGGCTTAATTTAGAAGGAGTAACCTCGCTTTTGCGTGGAGAGAGAGAGTAGAAAATAATATAGAAAAACATAGCTTTCACTACACCCGAACAGGATTTGAACCCCGATCTCAAAACCATAGCATTCCATTCATTTATGAGAATGATGTCTTATTCCATTCGAACACCGACTTGGGCTTGAAAGAACTAAATTCTAAATCATGTATTTTCAAACCAATTGTGCTGTCCGAATCAAAGCTTTGTTCGAGAACAACGCTTTTAATCTTTAGACAGTCCATTCCTCATGGGAACCAACATTTTCATCATGCCCATGGCCCCCCCTGACTGATGAGAGAAGAAAAGGTTGATCAGACTCCAAGAGTTGGTAAACCTGTTCCCACCTCAGATCTTTCATCCCTTTCCCCACACCCCTCCCCTTCCTGTTTTCCAACCTCTCCGTCCTAAAGATTGGTCCCCCCTCTCTTGGGAGGGTATCTCCTGTCTTTTTCTGGCCCCACGCGACCCGCGAGAGAAAGAACAGGTTTGTTTCCGTCCCCCCCTTCCCCCTCCCCGTAGTTTTCTTCATCATCAAGAGATGGGGCCTCCTGTGTGATGCACAGTGCTAACGATTATATTGATAGAAGAGGATAGACCCCGCAAACCATTGTTGACGGATCGGAAATAAAGGTGTTGTTAAATTAAGCTGACAGCAAGAGGTTTTTTCATATATTATAGCATTTCGTGAAACACCGACGTGCTATAGGTGCACAGACACAATTTTAAGAAGTACTATTGTATTCTAAAATAAATTATCTAGTAAAATCACTATTTTATTGATAAGTGTTTACATGAATAAAATCTTTATTTGATCAATGTAATATATATATATATAATCAATGTTACTATTTATATAAAGTTTATATACAAATGCATATTATTGTATCTGATGTATATAATAAGTGTATGTATTAGATTGATATAACCTCCATGACAGCCGGCAATAGATTAATACTAAACGAGTGGCTGCCGTCTGTTAGCGAGGATAGTACCAACTTATGTAAATACAGGGTGTAATGTGGTCAGCACAAGGGACCCCGGATCCGTTAATCTCAATTTTATACACCATATCCACTACTTTTTTTTTATTCAAGAAACCTCTATTTTGTCCTCATGAAGCTGAGCTGATGGTGTTCCAGGTCCATTGCTTCACAGAAAAATCTGGAAGCACCCGAAGCATCTGTATATGTAGCCTAGAACCCTGGACACTAAACCACAAAGTGGTAAAATTAAATTAAAATTAACTTAAAATTAAATCTAGGCATAAATTTAAATAGGTACCTTAAAATAAAATAACAGTTTTTTCATAAACTTATTAAGAATACAATAATGTTTCATATATTGTGTTTGTGCATATAATGTAATGCTGGAATGTATAGTAAGCACACATACGATTATTTCTCCAGTGTCCTGTTTCAAGTTTAAATTAAATGTCTCTCCGTCATACTTGGTATGGGTTGATTTCACACACGATTCATTGGAAACACTATTGGGTTGCAGCTAGTTAAATAAATGGGTTCTTTTGACACGTTAAAACTTGGTTACCCTAAGCACATTCAAACTGTGGCAATATTTATGACTCATTCGTGTAAACATAAAAGGAAACATCGAAGAAAAGTAGTCAATTTGAGGATTCACAGCTTTTATTTTGCCTCCGGTGCTAGACGCATTTCTCCCACACTGAGTAATATCCATCATATAAATAAAAATATGATAAAAATAATCGTATAGTTCGAGACTGAAATAATACTTTAAGAGAATTGATGGCCGATCATTTCCCTGCAGCAAGAGTAAACAGGTTTCATCGTATACTAAATATGTTTTTGTAAGCTATAATGCTATTACTGGGCAACGATAACTTAAGATTGCATTTCAGATACATATTAACATTTTGATTATTTCTATAAGTATCATTTTTTTAATATCAATCCTTTCTTTTTATTTACATTCATTTTCAACAATTTATGCTTGGTATAAATTAGTTCAACGTTTAACCCTTAAATCATGGAATTTATCGTAGCTTTTTTTTTATGGAAATTGAATTAAGAAGGTTACATTCGAGGAATTTAATTTGCTTTTCAATAAAGAGATAAAGCTAATATATACTTATTTCAGCTGCTTGGATCCAGAAAACATCAGCTACGAGTATTATGGTCTAACGTATGACTCAGGAGGGTTTATCATTTAAGAGCTGTCCTCGCAACCAAATAACAGAAATATTATATTCAAGATTAGGGTCAACCCATAAAACTTTTGGAAGTACATTCTCACTTGCCAACAATTTAATAGGAATCAATTTAGTAGTTAAAATATGTTTTTAATATGGTAAAATGGTTTTATTGGTCAGTCTCACTGTTTTATAAATTAGGATACAGAAACCCTCACTAAGATGTGCCGGTCGGTTATATCTGTATTATCTACCTAAGATAGGTGTTATTCTAGGGTGAGACGCGCTCTAAACTGAAGCGGAGTCTATTCTCACGCACGCTGATGCTAACGACCAGATACCGGGAGGGATATATAGTTCCAGTTGTTCCATCGAAGAGGAAGGCAGCCTATATGAAGCAGTTGCAGGTGCCACTTGAAGGTCAACAGCGTCGGTACTGAGAGACAGAGAAGGAGACACAGGTAGACAGGACCCGAGAGCGAGGCAAGGCTATTGGTCGCCTGCGGGCACAAACTGCGTGCCGGCTGCTATGCTCCTTGCCGCAGCTTCCTCTACAAGGAGTCTTAGCTGCTGCCTTGACTAACAACAAATACACTCGTCGGCAACCGTTTCGATATCTGGGACTGAACATTGACGACATGGAGGTCCACGGAACGGTCACAAATAATACTTGGAATGTCCAACGGGTATTTCCAAAACACTGGTGTTTATAAACTTTAGACTTATAAGTTAGATTATAGGACAGTACACTTACGTCCATATTTATATCAAAATCACTTTTTACTATCCAAAGAATATCAAGGCCAACCACCATCAAACAGTTCATACAAAAGCGTATCATATATGATATAACAAACTAGTTCCCATGTAAAACCCACAAGGCTTTTAGGGTGAGGATTGCTATCAAGATAGCAACCCCCCACCCCCTCCCTTTCAACAACGACAACAACACATCTTTCATTCCTCTACACTTACAACTTGTGCATTTTAAACGTTCAATCTAATCCTTCGCTTTCTAGTTCAAAATCGAGTTAAACAAAAGTTCTATGATCCCCCGTCAAAATAAATATCTTACGATCCTCTAAAATCAATCAGTCCTGTTTGGTTTATTATTATAATATTGAACCTATGACTTACCAGTGAACACATAACTTTAAAACCGGTATTTAAGTATTTGAATCCATATATAAATACGTCACCATATCCTTGGTTTTCCCCAGTATCTGCTAATCGAACTCCTCAATCACTCTGCTTCGAGGACGGGCGCTCAAATTAGCGTATTTCAGAAGTGGTAACTCGTGTTTGAAGATCCCAACCCAGTATTCCGGTTTTGTACTTCGGCTTTAGCAAATAGTTACTTAAACAACAGGGGAACATATATTGAGTTTAGTGTAATCATATGTGTTTTGTACAATACAGGGTTTCTTTGATGTTTTTAATTCATAATTTCTAACTGTGCATATTTAATGCTTTATTTCGAGGGCTCATGTTCGAACTTATATCAGGGACATGAACATAAAACTAAGATTTATCAGGCAGCATAAGAACATATCAGGTTTTCATAAATTAGAAGTTATTATTATTGTTATTATTATTATTATTATTATTATTATTATTATTAGCACCGCGTCTTACTAACCGTTCGGGTTGTACACACTTACGCTAAT
>CABFOV010004936.1:35647-45957 GCA_902141375.1 Timema poppense | reverse complement strand
TTTGTAGTAGCTTAGTTTCACTAACAACCAAAACTCATTTTATTAATTATTTAGTTCTGTGAATTTAATATTTCTAAAATTAACATTAATGTTATGTTCGTTTGATAAATAGATGAAACTAAACTTTGTTATTATGCAAAAACACATAATAAGTAAATGAGAAAGTCAAATAAATCCCCACTTATGTACTGCAATTTCACAAAACTGACACTACTGCAAATAAATTCAATCAAAAACACATTTGATAAATATAATGCGTACAAATATAAGATTTTTGGCTTCAACGTGTAATAAAAGTAATCATCTCTTTTTGTAAATAGAATTAGATATTATATTGGGATATTTTATTGATTTGGACTCTATTTGGTGGTTATTAATCTGAATTTTTCTAAACCCAAACCAACATAAACATGTGTTTAATTCTGTTAAAAAATCCCACCCAGACATGTAAATCAAATTCTTGACTTTTTTGTTGAATGGATTCTTCACGCATTATTTAGGCTGCAATTCTTCATGGGCCTCTGAAAGCTCTTGTTACTTGAGGATATCTGAAATCACTCTCAAAGATATTGATGATTAATTTTGTAGCTATCTATTTAAACTATTTTTATGCATAAATGATTAATATATGTATAATAATTATAAGAACCAAACTGTGTATTGGTAAGTTTTCACTGAAGAAGAACCGCTTTTAAACATGATTCAATAATGGTCTATGAACTTTGCGGATAGCATTCTTGATTAGGGCAAAATCATTATCTATTTCTTTACTTAAAAATGTCCATTACTCAAATTTTAATTAAAAAAAAAATGTTTAGCGTTTGTTTCATTATTATAAAATTAATATTCTGGGATATATGCTGATACAATAATATAACTTTAGGGGATCTTCTTTGAGATGAGTTCTTGTATGTACATTTTTATTTGAATGATAAGTCCAACATACACGAGTAAAGAAGTATTTGGTGTTTGAAAGAAATTTGTTACAACAGTTTGTTACGTCTGAAAAGGTTCAGAATGTGTACGTCCATGTTGTGAGTTGCTGGGAATGTTCAGAGGTTGTCTGTGCTGCCAGTTTCACGTGTCTTGCTGGGTTGCTCTAAATAGTCTAAAGCTACTCCGGGAGGAGGCATTCTTGAGCCGAATGGCATAATGTCCAGAGACTGCACGTGACCACGCACAAAAACTCCTGATGGAAATCCCAAAAAACCATCCTCTTCTCTGTGGGAACGCTCTTGAGGGAAACGTTTTCTAGTTTCAGTCAATTTTGTGGATACTTGCCTATTGCTTATACTTTTGTATCTCACGTTACCACGGCCAGACAAACTGCAACAATTGCCGTAAGGGATTTTCGATCCACTTTGGCCAGGTCGAGGCTTGGTCCCATCAGGACCAAATAGTCCAGGTCCTGTAGTTAGAAAGTCATCCCCTGAATCAGATGACCCGGTGGGAGCGTTGTCAGTTCCTGGTTTACCATAACTAGGTTTAAAGTTGTTGCCATTTTCCTCGGCTGTACCTGTAGTTCCACCAAAAATGTCATCATCATCATCACTATTTCCAAAATGTAAGGGGCGGTGATTATTATCGAGACCTTCTGACTCATCTCCAACAGGTTTTATATTATTTGTTGGATTTTTATTGCCCACGTTTGATGGTACAGATCCAAAAATCGCTGAGTTATCATTATTTGTCGTTTGTTCATCATCCTTATCATTTTTATTAAAATTGCTTACTAAAGGTATATTGGAAGAAGATGTTTCAGCTGTATTAAGTCCATCTGGTAAATCAAAAATATCATCACCTTTGGATGGATTACTTTGACTCGTACCAAGTTGCGGTATCTGGTAAGGTGGTGGTTGGTAAGAAGGGTATTCCTGCGTTTCCAAGGGAGACTTGAGAACCTTATAACCAATATTGGGTCCAGCAATGTACACAGTCGTTCGTTTTACACCCTTGTCATCCAGGTACGTATAAGATCCTCTAACATGCCCTGTTGCGTCACTTTCTTCAGTCCTGTGTTGGTCTGGTCCCACTGCTGTGAAGCGATACGCCCCGTTTTGGAATCTTTGTATGGACGTGTGACCTCTTGTTGTACGGCTGGTCTTACTGGATGGTGGACCCCTGTAGAACAATGAGTTTCCAATAGAATTTGAGTCCGGAAACGGCGTCTTGACTTGGAAACCAGTCCTGGCTCCAGCTTCGTACTGCACGTCGTGCCGTAGGCCTACATCATCGACAAATGAGTAATGACCATCCACGTGACCCCGAGAATCCGATTTCTCTTGACGAGAGTGACCAGGTGTGCGAAACCCAAACTCATAGCTTGGGTCCTCGTTAGGATCAGAGTAGGTATCGTAGGATGGATTGTATTGAGGTGAGTTGGGATCTACCGGTGGTGAGTACGGGATCTTGTTTTGCGAGAGATCCATCTTGCGTGCGATGTGTGGGCCTTGTGCCCTGAAACCTCGTCGACCCGCTGTGTATTTAGTGTTCTGGTTTCGGCCCGTGGCGGGATCTCGATGGCCGAAAACGCCTGACACCGTATTGTCTGCAGTAGCGGTGGCGCTGTGATAGTGTTGACCCACGTCCCCTGCAATAAAACACTTCAATAGTCAGGTCGGACCATCATATCAGTACATATGGTGTATTCATCATTACCATGTGCCTTTCGAAATCAACAATACAAATACACTTTATGCATTCACCGTAGTCCGTAGGAATAATATTTCATACTTGCTCCAAAATGATTCTCATGATTCCAGATAATGCTGTTATTCGGAATTTCAACAAAATGTAATGTTACTGGGTTAAATTATAAAATATGTATATCTGTAAAATTAAACTAAATAAAATAGTCCATTTATATTTGATAAATGTATTCGCATGTCCTGAATAAGCATCTCTTTTAATATAACATTTTGGAAATAGAAAAATACCATAATTTAGAAAAGGTTTCTTGAAATGTATCCTCCATAAACCCACTTTGGTTATCACTGCAACATTAAAATAAATATTTCATGGGTGTTGGGGCGTCCTAAAATATTAAAACTAGATTTGACTTGACTGAATAAAACATTATATAACATAAATATTTTTTACAAACGTGGTTTCTCTGACAACTCTTCACGCTTTGTCCTTTACTTAAACGTAGTTTTACAAATTACTAAAGTTGATTGCATACAAGTATCAAAACGTTACGTCAGGGCTGCATCAAGATATTCCTGGACTTGGACCCAAACACTATATGGTAACGTGAGCCCCCTACTTACCTCTCAGTTTAGAAATTTAGCAATTTCAAACAATTTTTTTACTTTTATACAGGGATAATGCTAAAAGCAAATTTCTACCCACTCACTTATGAGACATGCTAATATTCAGTGTTACCACCAGTAACAATTATTGAAAACGAGAACAAATATCGTGTTTAAACATGATACAGTCATTTCACACAACGGGTATGTATTCTGGATGCATTTTAGTAACTAGTGGTTATTTTTACATATACTTTAATATTATCTAGACTCTTACTCTTACATATTTTTACCACCATCGAGCTTTTATTATTATTATTATTATTGATGTCAAAAAAGTAGAAATCGTAGTGGTTATTTAAATTATTCTTTAAAAAAATTTAAAATTCACAGTCAACTAGTGAGCTAATGCTATTCGGATCATGTATTTGATAAAAATAGCCTTTAAATAATAATAAAAAAAAGTTTAAATTTGAAAATTGATTTTAAAACTGATGACTCACATCAGTAAAATTTATACTTTTCATAAAATGTGAAGTAGAACTATATCAGACAAGTATTTATTCATTATTATATAATTATAATATTGCGTGTCTGGGCTACATCACTCGTAGCCAAGTTTATAAAAAAGAGTAGTGAGTACTAATGTACCGTTGTCCAGGGGACGTACTAATGTACTAATAGTACATCCTTTCCATGGAGGCTCTTTCCATGTCCTGATGAGGTGAGGTGATGGTGATAGTGAGTATGATGGTGATAGTGAGTATGAGGGTGATATGTGAGTATGAGGGTGTTAGTGAGTATGAGGGTGATAGTGAGTATGAGGGTGTTAGTGAGTATGAGGGTGATAGTGAGTATGACGGTGATAGTGACTGTGAGGATTTGGAAACACCGGAGACATTTTAACCTTAAGTCTAACTAATTAAACCCTGGTGACCGTTGAGGTAATTCTCCTTTCGGGAAAAATACCCAACGTACCAGTCGAAAATTGAGCCAAGAACCCCTAGGCTCTTAGCCAGGTACACTGACCACTACACCACGGAGACAGTTTTAACTATATTAAATAGATTCCACATGCTATTTACCAAACATAATTCTTGGAATTTGCTTTCATCGGAATCTATTTTGTTTGCTTCATGTTGTAGTTATATTATTTTAAGATAACATTCTTTCAAAGCCATAAGCGTTTCCATTTGTCCATATCTTATTATTATCACAAAAGTAGAAAATTCTACATTGGCACTGAAAATTTTTAGGTTATATGGTACCACTTTCTAAAACTTCACGCCCCACAAATGTTGCCACTTTCAAAAGACATAGAAGAAGGACATTAAATTGGCACCTGTGGAATAAGCGAACTTGTAGCTGCCATCTGTGTGCGGATCGAAGAGCTCGGAGCGGGCTCGTCCGGAAGTTGTCAGTCCTTGTGACGCCAAGTTTTTCTGGCAGTGGTAGCACGAAGCCATTATCCACACCACCAGTCCCTGCAATAATATACACAGAAGGTTGGGATTGGCTGTTGCAAAGGAGTGCTCCTTGACATGCTAGGCACAAAGTATAAATAAGTTAATCTTACATAAACGAGTGTTACTTGGTGGATTAAATAATAGTTGTCAGATATTATATTGATTTAAAATATGTATGAATTTATTCTCAAACAAATATTTCAAATGTCCAGTAGAATTCCGCCTACCGGGTCTGTCGGGTAATCAAAAACTTGTATAGTACGGCGCACAACAATAGTATTTTTCCAATATTTCTAAATTCAGAATTTTTTTTCGTCGTTTCCTTATTCCCTAACAATGGATAAGAAGCACTCTGCGACTGTCATTTCTTTATCTCCTGTCTTTCTCTACTCCAATCACCCTGTAACTCTATCAACGACATACTCAATAGCAATTATTTTCAAAGTTGCTCCATGATAGATACGTTTTGAAGCCTCCAATGTTCATCTCCATACTAACAACAACTTTATTTCTCTTATTTACACTTATGGTTAGAAACTAATTTAAAAAAAAAGTACATCATACTAAATTTTAACGAACTAAACTCGCACAAATCTTGATCAATCACTAAGCTCTTCTACTGTAACGCCCAGTGTCAGACAAATGACTCGACCAAGTCAAAATGTTGGCAATAATATTGACGGCGCCTCAGTACAGTGGGAATGATATATCACCCGATGATTCACTCCGCTACTCATACTAGACGACTGAACTAGTTTAATGAGGATCAGTTCATAGACAAGTCTTACCAAACTTAAACATGTTACCACCTAGGATTATACGGAACCTTGGATAATATGGAACCTCGGATAATATGTAAACTCGGATTATACGGAATCTTGGATAGTACGGAACCTCGGATTATACGGAACCTTGGATAGTAGGAAATTCAGATACTCGGAACTCTACTGTAATTTCAAAAATATTAAAAACTATTAAATTCAATAGATCTGCTTATTATTGGCATATCTTAGTTCTATACAAAAACAACAATAACAAAGGGTTTTGAAAAGTATTATTTTATCTGTCTTGTGTCAGTTTAACTCTCTCAGATATATAGCTTAGCTGGTTTTCTATCTTAGTCGTACCCACAAGCTAAATTATATTTATACTAATATTTCAAAAAGTATCACCTATATTATTATTAGCACCACGTCTTACTACCCGTTCGAGTTGTACGCACTTTACGCCAATGTGTAATGGTAGGGTTATTGTGAGATGAAATGGAGGACCTACAGCTTAACGTGGGATCCGAACCATGGTGGAGGCCTAGAATTCCACACATTCACAAGTTGTGGTTAATACACGTCTTGTCAGAGGTGAAGGAAGTGTTTGGTAATCAGATAAATCTGTGCCGGGACAGAGGATTGAACCCTGGAGTCCCAGCATAGAAGTCCGACACCCTACCCCTAGACCGTATCACCTATAAATTTATTTACAAACAAGGGTATAAATTACAAAATTTTAAGTCCAGGGGAAAATAATCTTATGAAGAGGATTGTTGTGAAACAAATAAAAATAACTTATGTTTTGAAGAGAAACATTATTAATTTTAATTTTAATATACATTTTCAATGAGTATGGATATTCTATGTGTTATATGAAAAAAAAACTGTACCACAGTAGTAAATCATAATACAAAGAATAAAATTGTGCAACATAGTAGACTAAAAGTTTCATATTCTTGACTCAAACTACTTGTCTAACTTACAAATTGGCGTTGAATAAATTGAATATATTTATTTTATGAGGAGTTTTAAAACTTGTTTAATGTATTCATTGACATTTAAATGGATATTTAGAATTGCACTGTGCTATTGTATTGTTCTTACAGGCAATAAACAGTTGACACTTTCTAGAAAATTGTCTATAATTAACAACATTCACCCACTGACATACCTTGTTTAAATTACCAATTAAAACATAGAGGGAAATAAAGTATGGTTATTAGAATTAAAATTATATTATTATTTACAGTAAACTACTATCGTAATAATGATCGGTAAAGTATTATTTTATTGTACTTCTATAGTAAGTCAATCACTTATATTTCTTTGGGGCTTTCATTTTGTGATAACACTTAGTCAAACGTATTTGTTATTATATTTGTGTTAATAAATCGACATATTTATAATTTTATATATATATATATATATTATAATATCACCCGCTTCAATGGACGCATGGTCTAAGGCGCTACTCTCGTAGTAGAATAAACTGCCGATGACGGGAAATTGAGTTTAGAATCTCGGTTGGGTGTACTGAGGGTGTTTAAAAGAAAGAGTTTTCCACTCTCCCTCCACGCAAATTTGGGTACACTGTCTATAAATATAGCCTTTCTCATCCCTAAAATCATTATCGTAGCTAGTAAATCAACGTACAATCCAAACGGGTGGTAAGACGTGATGCTAAAAAAATAAATACATAATGTTCGAAAACTTCGACTTTTCTTTAACTTTGATTCGAAAATAAAATTCTGTATTCAACAATTACGAATCTTTGACAGTAAAAATATACAAATTTAAAGTACACATTTATGTTAAATTTCGGTTATTTTATGCACATGACATGTTAACATAGTAAATATTTAAAATAATTAAATAACATCTTGTGACAATAACGTGAATTATTAGGATGAAATAGGCCTATGTTAATCAGATCTGTAGTATAACATTTTTTTAAATATTTATAATATCTAAAATTGTATAGTTATGCAACTTTTTTTCTTCTAAAACATAAAATATTTTTAAAGTACCGGTATTTAAGCTTAGATTGAGCTTCAAGAATATTGTATACTATTCGACTCGATTTTGCTTCAAATTAAACAAATGGACTTCACTTACTCTTATATCTGTTACGTTAGCCAAATATATCATTACACTTTCGTCTTTTTATCATAGTACATTTGTAGCTTTATTAGGATAATCTAAATATCTAAAAATGTGACTGGAGTAGAACATGTAACCTCCAAGATCGTAAGCTCATGGTGTAAGATGGTTTTCGCTAACATGAAGAATTATTGTAGGCCCTTACTCAATTAACAGTCTTTACCTAAGTTGCCATTTTTTGTAAATAGCCTTTGCGCCATAAAATATAAAAATGAACATTGAATAAATCCAGCTCCTATTCTACATGTCAAATGAAAACACCAAATTAATAATAGAAATGTATGCACAGAGAAAGAAAATAATCTAAAGAATATGTATTAAATAATCGTATATTTTTAGTTAGTTTAACCATTTGATCTCACAGTTTAAATTAAAATATTTAAATCAGCGAGTTCTGATCGATTGATAATTTTTTAATCACAAAATATGTTTAGTATTCGTAAGGTTTGATTTATGTAATTTGTACATTTCTAGTATCATCATTATGTAATTTATACACTTATATACATTAAGTGTTTTTTGTGTTTGTAGTCCAAGGTGCCAACCTCAAAACAGACCGGATTAGTCGAGGTTCGAATCCCATACGAGTGTATTGAAGATTAAAAATAAATAGTTTCCCACTCTCCATCTAACGCAAATAAGTGTACATTCCTTCTAAATTTTATTTTACTTATTCCTAGACCATCAGTTAAATAAATATATAAGCGTTTAAGGCTAAATGGTTGTGAGTCGCGGTGAAAATAAATAATAAATAAAACTTACAATTTTAAACTCTCACCAAACATAATCTAAGTACAACCACGATTTAAACAAAAAATAAATGTCAGATGTGGGGTTCGAACCCACGCTCCCTTTCGGGAACCAGAGCTTAAATCTGGCGCCTTAGACCGCTCGGCCAATCTGACTTATAGGGCTTGATTCATTAACTTGAACTAATGATAGTGAATTTCCATAATATCACGTGCCATCTTTTACAATTAGTTTAAAACATAAATTTAGTCATTTTTTCTTGTTAGTGCGCGGGTGCTAAAGGGCAATTCTAATTACAATTAAATATGTAATTAATATTAATCAATTGTTTTCACTGTCAAGGTAGATATTTAATGTATTGTGAGTCATACAGCTCAGAGCCCATCTCGTGGATTATTAACCGGTAAATTAAATACAAATACTACGTTCGAACCATAAAAACATATCGAAGTCTGTTTTAATGCATTTTCCCTTGACAACAGAGAAATTATGATCAAATTAACAGTTTTTTATGTTGAAAATATAGTTTTTCAATTTTGTCGTACTTTTAAACAATTAGTACAACAATTTTTTTAGCACCACTTTCGGGATATAAACCTATTTACTATTTACAGTAATGTGTTAGGGATAAAGAAGGTTGAATATAAAGGAAGTGTTCCTGCATTTGCGTGGAGGAAAAGTGGGAAACCATTTAGGAAATATCACCCTTAGTATATCCGACTGGGATTCGAGCCCCTATATCCCAGCCATCGCAGTCAAATCTATTGCGAGAGTGACGCCTTAGACCATTCGATAACCGAAGTTGGTTAAGACAGCTACACTATTTTTATATAAAAAAAGAAGAATACGTAAAATTGACCAATAGGCCGATCACAGGGGGAGGACTGAGGCTCAATATTTCTTAAATTGTTTTCTACTCTCCTTACATGCAAACGCTGATATATTTCTTCTAAATTCAACCTTACTTACGACTAGCATTTTAGCGTAGCTAGCTCTTAGGCGTATATCCCATAGCATTAATGTATTCATGCGCCAAGTCAAGTAATCTGCAGATATTAATATTGATAGATATTATCAATACCTTTTAATTAGTATTACTTAAATAGTAAAATGTTTTAATTAGTATTACTTAAGTTGCGGGTGAAGGGAGCGCAAGTGTTTTTACAGAATTGAAATTTTTTGACCAAAATAAATCAAATATTTCTCCAGTAGCAACTTAGAGTTTAGTTTTCTGCACATTCTAAAATCAACAAATCTTGAATATCTGTCAAGGGTGTCCTGGAATTTGGTCAAAACTTTTTCTCTTTATTTAAAAAGTTTTGGCCCTTGACAGATATTCAACATCTCTTGATACTAGAATGTGCATAAAACTAAGCTCTATGATGCTACTGGAGAAATATTTGATTTATTTTGATCAAAAAATGAAATGCTATAAAAACTGTAAAATTACTCGCGCTCTCTTCGGCAACAACTTAAATAGTAAAATGTTATAAATTTTGAGAGCAAAAGAATATATATATATATGTTCGTATTTTCTAAAATGTTCTTCCAAATAGAATACTACTGTAAAGTATTTCAATTTTTCCACTTACGAGGGAAAGCCTGAAGTAATCTCGCATTGCACTTATCACACACTGGAACTCGCACACAAACTGACCAAACCAGCTTGAGTTAAAGAATGTGTTCCCGGACCTAGGAAACAGAGGCTTTATATCAGGAAACCTCCCACCCCACTACCCCACAGGTGGACCACAACACCACCGGAAGTTCCGACCATGTTGGTTTGTGATTCCATTTCTTTGCTAGTAGTAGAGGTGATCTATTGTGAAGGCAGGAAAGAGAAGATCCAGAGAGGTCATCGCACGAGAGGATGTTCCCAGAAGATACGCTGATGGAAAACCTTCCTGTTCACACTC
>CABFOV010004936.1:0-27115 GCA_902141375.1 Timema poppense | reverse complement strand
TAATACAGCTAGAACTAGATATCTAAGAGCCCATCTCACCCCACAGATAACACCTAACTTAGATAATACAGCTAGAACTAGACGTCTTAAGAGCCCGTCCCACCCCACAGATAACACCTAACTTAGGTAGGTGATACAGCTCGAACCAGACGTCACATCTTGATGCGGTTTTCTTTACTCCACTTAAGATAACAATGAAATAAAGTACAGTGAAACCATTACACTATTTTGTTTCTAAACAATATAACAAAATTGAAATTTTAAATATTTAAAATTTAAAACATAAATTCATTTATCTCAATCTACCTGTTGTTAAGTGAAGAATGCAGAAAACCACACTTCATAGCTTTTTCTTGTTCGAACATAATCTTGTAACCAACCACCTGATTGATTGATAGTGAGGCGGGCTCTTTATAGGTTTAATAATACATAGTTATTGTGAGTTCCTCATTCACGATGTCAAAGAGATTATGACGTTTTGTTTGGTCATTAACTGGCCGACGATGACGTTGTCTACCTGTGACGTCAAGGCAGGTCAAGATAGGATTTCCAACGTTAGTGAATTTACCTTTTATTAGCGAGTTTTAAAGATATAGCTTTGAAACAGACCCCATAACTTATTAAATAATTCTAAAAATAGTATTAGTGTCAAGAAATGATAATTTTTTATCCTGAAGTATTTTTCTTTAGTTAATGTATTTTTTATAAATAATCTATAATTCAGGCTAGTAGGTTTATTCACGAAAATATCCTGTAGGAGTCTTCCTGCCAGGATGTAGATTAAATAAACTCCCTGGTAGTAAGTGTCTATCAAGGATAGGAAACAAGGAAAAGGTAGTTTTTAAAAGCAACTCATATTCTGAAACGCAAATAGTATAGTGAGTGTGTAAACCTGTCAGAGTAAGAGGGAAAGTGTTGTCAGTAGATAAACAAGAGGCCTCACAGAGTGAACTGCTAATTTTATTCCCTCTCTTTCTATTTCGAACATTGGTGTCTCTAGTGTGATAGTTCTTAGACGGCTTAGGTACGTCAAGTTAAGATGCAATCTTCTTCGCAAAATAGCTTCGATATCTCCAGGAAGGTACAGTAGCCCCATGGCTCCTTTGGTGCTTACTGACAGCTTTTGAAAAGTTACCAGACCAAATTATGTATCCCTACGCGGAACCATATGATCTGCAAAAACATGTGTTTAGCAGCTGTCACTTCAGACGGTCAAAATTTAGGTACATACCTAAATTTTGAATGTTTGAAGTCAGCTGTGAGCTGTCAGTCAGCACCAAAGAAGCCATGGGGCTACTGTAGTGTCGTTAACTCTTCACTCGGTGGGTCAAAGAGAGTATGATGGGCTGTTTAATCATTAATTGGCCTGGAATCTTCACCATCCAAGCCAAAGCAAGGTTGACGGGTTGTTTAGTCATTAATTGGCCTGGACTCTTCACTAGCCAGGTCAAAGCAAGGTTGACGGGTTGTTTAGTCATTAATTGGCCTGGAATCTTCACTAGCCAGGTCAAAGCAAGGTTGACGGGTCGTTTAGTCATTAATTGGCCTGGACTCTTCACTAGCCAGGTTAAAGCAAGGTTGACGGGTTATTTAATAATTAATTGGCCTGGACTCTTCATAAGACAGGTCAAATAGAGTATGATGGGCTGTTTAATCATTAATTGGCCTGGACTCTTCATAAGACAGGTCAAATGGAGTATGATGGGCTTTTTAATCGTGAATTGGCCTGAACTCTTCACTTGGCAGGTCGAAGAGAGTATGATGGGCTGTTTAATCATTAATTGGCCTGAACTCTTCACCTGGCAGGTCAAAGCAGGGTTGACGGGTGTTTAGTTGAAGGTTGGTGCTAATGAGATACAGGAAGATAACCCATTTTTAATCTCCTATTAAATCTATCGAGTTATCAAGAAAGAGGCGCTGATTCTAACCGATGCGGAGAAAACAACATCGCCATCCATTGTAATAATCACCCGGTCAGCCTTGGTAAGTTTCCAACACAATACCTCGTCTCGTCTTGTCACGCCATTTTACCTCTTTCCTTCATTCCAGAACTCAAGGTCACAGCGACACGGCTTAGCGCAACAAGGGCTCCCTCCACTGGAGGTGTCCTCTTTGCAGATGTGCAGATGTGCAGATTGGTTTTACCGTTATTTGGAAGGTGGTGCTCAAATCCAGGTTGGGTGTACTGTCATTTTATTTTTAACCAATTAGTTACCCGCTTCGGTGGTCGAATGCTCTAAAGCGTCACTCTCGCAATATATTAGACTGCCGATAACTGGGATATCGTGGTTCCATCCCGGTCGGCTGTACTAAGGCTTTTTTTTCCTAAATTGTTTCCCACTCTTATTCCACAAAAATGCGGATACCCTTCCTCTAAATTAAACCTTCCTTATACTTATACTTAACCCATAATTAATACATAAGTGTACACTCTAAATGTGTAGTAAGACCTGATGTTAAAAAAAAGAGTCTAAAACAGATTCAACATCCAGACTTCCGCACTTAGAAAATAAAAACCTTAATATCAGTAGGCAGACACGCTGGCGACTGAGCTAAGGTATCAGAACGATCTATAAACATCTTTTTGATTTTTAAAGGGAATGGTATGAATTTCATCAATTTCAGATTTGATCCAACTACTTCCTCCCTCCCCCCCTCACCTATGAGTCTTACTAACCATCCGGGTTAGATGTGTTTTAACAACGCTGATTAGTTAAAGATAAAGAAGGTAGTATTGATAGAAATGTACCCGTATTTGCACGATCTACGAATGACAAAACGTTTAAAAATAAACACTCTTAGAACACCCACCCAGGATTCAAGCTCCGACCTTTGTGTCACCATCAAATGCGACTAAGTGAGCCTGACATCTAGTCCGCTTACCCACCGATACATTAAAGATAGTGGCTGCAGATGATTACCAACACTAAAGTCAAGCATACGGACAAAGGGACTAATTTCGTCTAGTCTGGATTGCCAGTGACGTAGATCGGGGTTCGAATCCCTCGCAAGTGTACTGAAGTTGCTTTCCCCCTAATTAATATTTCCCACTCTCCCTCCACTCAAATTCGTGTACATTTCCTCTAAAAATTTACCTCTTTTCATCCCCATTTCAATAACGTAATTAGACCCTGTGAGAAATTAAATGGTATGGTAGTCCGCACAAAGTTTCTCACTTCTTTGCTTAAAAATGGAGATATTTATTAAAATCTAGTAAAATATGTGAAACAAAAAAAAACGTTGTTGCAAAAACACTCACCAAAGAGCATAAATTAAATATTATACACTTTTACAGAAAAACAGACAGCGTGCAATCAACACACATACAGCGCTGTGAAGCGGAGCGGGGCGGAACTTCTCTAATATTTTGGCGTCGTCAAAACTGTCACGTAAGGTGTTTCTTACTGAAAATTCTTGTGGGAAACCTTGGAAGAGTGTGGAAGGAGTGATTGGGTACATGAAGAGTGTCAAGACAGAGACTACCATAGGGAATAGCACCATTTGTTTCACGTGCTAAGGAGACATGAGTAACGATTTGTTGAGTTTACAAATAGGTCAACCGCTACATCTTATTATATTCTCAGTAGCGTCCTGGATGTTTTGGACAACCAAGCTACCAACTAGAGAAAACCTGTGTGTGGCCTGGCAAATATTTCGGCAATCAGGAGATCAATGTCCATCTTGTCGCGTCGAATCGCTGTTGAAAACAAATTTCTTTATTCTAAAGTGGATCGACCGATCAACCCAGTCCGCCTCGTGTTGCTGCTTGTGTGGTCTTATCCAAATATAATCTGTTCATACAGAGACATACAGATCAATTTTACAGACCCGAATTTTAAAAATATATGTGCCAATATCTCAGACACTCCTGGTTTTATAAAAAATTATTAAGATACATTTATTTTTATCTTTAATAGTACTACAACTTTATAATAAATAATTTTAGTATCTCAAAGACTTGCGCAGATATGATCAAAATTGAAAATTTTCGCTTTTGTAAAGTACCTTTAAAGTTATTTTCATGGAGAAATGAGAGTTAAAATTTTGTTTGTAATGTTAAACTGTGCCTAGATTCACAATTTAATTAAAATAGCTAGAGCAGACTATGAGAACATTGATTTTATCTCTTTTCATCCTCAACGACGTTGCCTGCTTGAAGATATCAAAACTATTTTGCGAAGCGGGTTGCATCTTAACTTGACGCACCTAAGCAGTCTAAGCACTATCACACTTAGACACCGATAACACTTCCCCTCTTCCTCTGACGAGTTTACACACTCACTATACTATTTACCCTTTGAAAATATCGACATGTTTTTAAATATACCTTTTTTTCTGTTTTCCTATTCTAGATAGATATATTCTACCACGTATTTTATAAATTTTACATCCTGGCAGGAAGATTTTTACATGACATTTTCATCATCAAGCCAAATAGCCTTAGTTGTAGAGGATTTATAAGAAACACGATTACAAAAAAAAAAAAACCTATTTCAAGATAAAAATAATAATTTTTGACACTGTAGGACTATTTTTAGAAATATTTAAGATTTTATAGTTAAAAGTCCTTATAGTAAATAATAACTGAAGAAATCTTTAATTCACCTTATTAGCGAAAATAGTTTCAAGCCGTTTTTGTAAACATCTTATTTTGGCTGTCTCTTTTTGTCAAATAAAAAATTTTCTTGTAATAAAATATCAAAAATTACTAAAAAATATTTCATAAAAATCGTATTGCTATTTATTCCATTATGACAAGTTATAACAGTGTGATCCTTACAGTTTTAATATAATTAACATACTTAAAAGTATCAGCCTCAGATTGTAGGCCTACTATAGATAATCAAGGATTATGAATTAAAGCAGCTGCTTATTATTTTATTTTTAAGGAAGTATTTGCTTAGATAAATACTTCTAGGATAAATCCACTTTATATAAAATTGTTTTAATACGATTTAATTTTTAGAGTAGAACTTCATGTTAAGCTACAATTTAAAATGTAACTTAAATATTAACTCATAGAATAATAAAATGAGAATACATTCTATATTCAACATAAAATCTAAAAAAATTATATTAGTATTGAAAAAAATACACATATAAAACACACTTTTATTGTTAGGATTTAAAAGCTGAGTTAATATTATTGAGAGTTAAGAAGTTTATGTTATATTTATGATTCAAATTATATTTACATAACATTAATATGTACCCCTCGTCTAACCTGTAAGGTAGCAAGCGTACCTTGCATTATTACAATACGGTATATCTTTTAATATAGAGTCATAGTGTAATCTGTCAAGGCAAGACTGCAGCTACCTTTCAGGTTAGACGTATTGTACTGTGCATAACTTGATAAAGAATTTGAGCAGGCATGCAAATGGAACAAATCTTATCAATTTTGTTTGCAGGAGTACATAAGTCTATAATAGATTTGTAAGTTTGAGAAAATGTAATCTGAAAAACTTTATCATACTTATGTCTCGACGGGTCGTTATATATATAATATTCACCATTATTTGTGTGTGTACTCGTATCCAAAATTTATGTAGAACTTTTTTCATGATACTGGCCGTCATCGTCTGAATTTCCATTAGAATCGTCATTCTTCTCAATATATTGCCCTTCACCATCTGAGTTTTCACTATTCTCTATGTATTTCCCTTCATCATCTGAATTTTCACTTTTATCTACATTTTCACTTTTATCTACATTTTCACCTTCATCTTCTGAGTTTTCCTTTTTCTCTATGTATTTCCCTTCATCATCTGAATTTTCACTTTTATCTACATTTTCACTTTTATCTACATTTTCACCTTCATCTTCTGAGTTTTCCTTTTTCTCTATGTATTTCCCTTCATCATCTGAATTTTCACTTTTATCTACATTTTCACCTTCATCTTCTGAGTTTTCATTCTTTTCTATGTATTTCCCTTCATCATCTGAATTTTCACTCTTATATAAATATTGCCCTTCATCGATTGAATTTTCGTTCTTTTCACTGTATTGTTTTTCATTTTCTGAGTTTTCATTTTTCTCTGTGTATTTCCCTTCATCGTCTGAACTATAATTCTTTTCTATGTATTTTCCATCATCTGAATTACCACTTACTTTTATGTATTGCCCCTCATCATCAGGATTCTCATTTTTCTCGTTGTATTGCCCTTCAATATCTGAATGTTCATCCTTTTCGTAATTTGTATATTCATTCTTTTCTATATATTGCCCTTCATCATATGACCCTTCATTCTTTTCGATATATTGCCCTTCGGTTAATGATTTATTCTCATTCGTGTGATAGTTCTCACTGTACTGTCCCTCATTATCAGAATTTTCTTCTACTGTCTCATTCTTTTCCACATATTGATACTCTTCGTTTTGAAAAATATCCGTTTCTTCGCCATCGTAATCACCCACGTTTTCTTGATTTTCTATAGTCACATCATCGTGGTATTGTCCTTGGTCCTCTCCGAAATTTTGGGTGGCATCAACGTCCTCAACTTGCTCCTGGCCATCATTCGAAGAGCTGTGGTCTTCTTCGTGGTACTGACCATCATCCTGAATATATTCTTTGATCTCCCTCACATCTTCAAGGGTGTGGTCGGGGCTTACAATGTGTGCTCCTGTCGAGAGCACGAATCCTAAATGTGAAGGCTCAACTATCAGAAGAGGAGGAGCACATGTGCACAACTTCACCAGCAATAGCAACTGAAAAAAAAACAATCATTTTGGTGGTGTATTAACTATATTGGATTCAGAAAACCATCGTATCAATTTTTTTGTTAAAAATGCATCTTGGCTGTATTACATAATATTTATTCTTTAAAGTGAAAAATGTCACCGGGACATCGAAACCGAGCCCAGGACCTTTTGTCTTAGTAGGTCAATGTTCTAACCACTGAGCTATCAAGGAGTCATCCTATTTTATAGGTCATTTTTCAATCTAAAGAATATAATATTTAGTTCGGCTTTAAACGAAATTAGAAACTATAATAGTTATCTATTCAAGCCATCATTATATTATTTTAATTCACAAAGCTAAAAACTAAAATCATAAATAATTTTAACTGAATTATTATAGTATGTTGTTTTACTTAAATGGAAGCTTAGAGTATAATGTAGATAGAATGTTCTGATATTTAATCTTGTTGTGTATTTTATTTTTATTTAGAAACAAATAATACCTAATAATATAAATAAATATTTAAAATAAATGGATTATATTTGTTCGTAAATGGATTTACATAATACATTTATTAATTTACAATAACTCGTTGTCATAGTTGTATTTTAGTTTCTGGTTTTGACAGCCTATTACTCAACATAGGAGAGTTGAAAATTATTATTATTATTATTATTATTATTATTAGCACCGCGTCTTACTACCCGTTCGGGTTATACGCACGTAGTTGAAAATTAAATATCTGTTTAATAATAAGGCATAATTAGACGAACAAATTAAATCGAAGGCAATTTAAAACGAATGTTAAATTAAATCCGTTCATATCTACTTAGTCTTTTTAAAGTCAAAACGTAACTAAAAATAATTTCATAATAACCTATACAGAAAAAAGTTTTATCATTTATACAACTGACGATAATGTAAATTGACCTCGCTAATCATAGTGATAAAAAAAAGAGCTGTGCGATTGATAAATACACAACTGTTTTAGTAACTTTTTAATTGTAAGCAAAGGTCAAATTTGCTTACTGGAGTAATTTATATTAATAATCCAATTATAATAGAAGTACTCAAAGGGTGACTCGCTCACAAGGATGATTAATTTAAACAATTTTACAGTTCATCATAATTCTATAAACTTTTTAATAATGTTCCTTTTTACTTCTATAAACAAATCCCTACCATCTATCTAGCGATTTAGATTTTTCAAACACATCAGCTACTCTGTAAGGTAGTATGCTTACCTTGCTTTTTTTCACTATGGAGAAACTTAAATGATAAAGCCATAGGGGAGTCCGTCAAGGTTAACGACGTTGCTGATTTCGAAGCTATTTTGCGAAATTGATTACATCTTAGCTGGAAGTACCTAAGCAGTCTAAGCAGTATCACACTTATAGACGAGTATATAAAATAAAGAGAAAGAGGGAAGAACATAAGTAAATAACCCTAAGAGGCCTCTTTTTATCTACTGATAACACTTCCCCTATTCCTATGACGAGTTTACACACTCGCTATACTATTTTCTCCTTGGAAACATTGACGTGTGTTTAAATTTACCTCTTTTTTTTCCTATTCTAGATAGATATTTCCTACCACGGACTATTTCAATATACATCATGGCAGGAAGAATCCTACGGGACATTTTCGTGATCAAGACAAGTAGCCTAAGTTGTAGAGGATATATACAAAAATACATTAATAAGTACGTCAAGATAAAAATAATAATTTGGTGACATTGTAGGACTATTCTTATAATTATTTAAGAATAATGGTTTTTGTTTCAAAATAATATATTTAAAACTCGTTGGATTAAACGTAAACTCATTAACATGGGAAATCTCATCTTTAACTACGGTGATGTCACAGGTAGGTAACGTCCATAAGACTGTACATTTTTATTCTAAGCAGAGTGTACTGTAAATATTATTTTATTTCAGAAATGATTAGGGCATAATGGATGAAACAAGGGTCTCTTATTGTGGTAAAGTAATTTAATCAAATGTTCAATTAGTCATAGTCTATGTTTTGGGGGCATCAGTAGGAAAGGTTCAACCTAAAATGTTACCATTTAAACTTATCTTCCAACTGTAGCACAACCAAAGCCTTACTCATCTCTAAAACGTTAGAGTAAATATTCATATAGATTGAATGGGTGGTGAAGCAAGGTGATACATTTCTTTTGTGTATTTGAGAGTTTATTTCTTTAAAAATCTATGTAACTCTTAAGAACATTACCTAACTGTGACGTCACAATAAGTCAAAATAGGATTTCTTATGTGAATGAATTTAGGTTTTATTAAGCGAATTTTAAAGATATAAAATCAAAACAAAAACCAATATTTCTTAAATAATTCTCAAAATAGTCTTACAGTGTCATAAAATTATTATTTTTAGTTTGAAGTAGTTATTTTGTAAACGTTTTTTTTATAAATCCCCTACAACTTAGGCTATTTGTCTTAGTGATGAAAATGTCCTGTAGGAGTCTTCCCGCCAGGATGTAGATTAAAAATGTATGTGGTAACAAATGTCTATCTAGGATAGGAAACAAGAAAAAAGGTATATTTAAAAAGCAAGTCAATGTTTTCAAAGGGCAAATAGTATGGTGAGTGTGTAAACTCGTCAGAGGAAGAGGAGAGGTGTTTTCAGTATATAAACAAGAGACCTTACAAGGTGAACTGCTCATTTTCTTCCCTCTCTTTCTATTTCGTACATTGGTGTCTTAAGTGTGATAACTGACAGCATAGGTGTGTCGAGTTAAGATGCAACCTGCTTCGCAAAATAGCTTCGAAATCTCCCAAGAAGAAACGTCGTTAACACTTTAAACTATAAAATGGATTTACATCATGCTTAGCACCCTCAAGACAAGCTCCAAGGAAATAAGAGCAACCTTTTCATACTTTTTTCAACCCATTATTATTTTTTTTATTAAACTATTGTAAAGATCAAATAAAAGTGTATGTTGTGATTCACTCACCAAGCAGAAAACCCTCATGGCGGTTAACCCAATTGAGAATTGAACCCAGGTGTGTTTGTGTAAGGTAGTGTCCCGGAAAGCTTCACCTCACTACTCCTTCTGAAGACTAAACAGCAACTCACCAGGAATTCATTTGATTCCCCTTTCCACTTCTCACATCTAATCCAGTTTTTCACCTGATTAACATCCCAGACAGTATCTGCAGACCTTGTCCAAGGTCTTGNATTACTGCTCCATATTTGGCCAGACTGCTACCATTCGTTGATTGCTTGTGGTCGTTCAAGATGGTGGAATCGTAATTCATGAACATGTGTTACTTAAGTTCTGGTAGCATCATTCTTTTATGGCGAGGCTGACCTCACTACCGCTGCGCAAGATTGGTATAAGAGGGCCTTCTATGATTGCCGGTAACTGGGGCAGGGTCTTAGAATTAATCTAAAGGGTGGCTTTACTTGGAGGTTAGGGTGGCATCAACTCCTTCTTGGGTGGATACGTGTTTATAAAAACGTGCAGAATCCATTTACTGGATTATGTGATAGTTGCTATATACGGTCAAAGGGAACACCTAATGGTAAATCTCGACTCGTTAATAACTGGAATGTGGTTTCGCAAAATCTAACTATGGAGCCTCTTATATGAATGTGCGAAGGTGACATTTCAATTGTGAAGCAAAGTCAAAGCGAAGCTTGAAACACGTGAAGTTAAGCGTGTTTTTTTTGTTAGGGATTAGGAAGGTTTCATTTATAGGAAGTACACCCACATTTGCGTGGAAGTATGGTGGAAAAACCATTCGGGAAACACCCCCCCTTTAACCCTCAGTGCACCAGATCGGGATCGGACCCCTATCTCCCCGCCTTCGGCAGTCTAGTCCAACACGAGAGTAGCGCGTTAGAGCACACAGCCACAGAAGTGGGTCAAGCTAAGTCAAATCAGAAGTATAAGACAATGTTTTGGTCGTTGTCACATAACGGTACTTTTAATTTATGAATTAGGTATCCGCATGGCTGCATAGTCTACGGCATCACTACCACAATAGACTAGACTGTCAATGACAGGGAGACCGGAGTCAAATCCCGGTCGGGTGTACTGAGGGTGGTTTTCCACTCTATCTCCACCCAAGTGAGGGTACATTTCCTATACATTCAACATTTCTCATCCCTAACCCATTAGCGTAATTAGTACATAATGCGTAAAACATGAAAACTAAAAAAGGTACTAAGATGCGATGATAAAAAAAGTGCATTTAATAAAAGATAAAAGTTTATAGAAATAAACAAATCACATAATATTTTTCTGCTGACATATCTGAATTTATCTCTTCTTAACATTATAGATGTTTTTTAATCCCTAGTCGCTGTTAAATTACAGTTTAATGGCTCTTATAAATTATTATATTGTTTAACTGTGTCATGTTTAGTGAGGTATTTTATATCTTTCCATAATGTATCTAAGGTTTTTTTTTCTTCCTTCGAAATGTTTAAAAAATGGGAACCTTATTGTGGGTGTCAAATACAAACCGAAGTATATTTGACCTTTGACCTTGAAATTTCTAAGACGTTGTCCAACACTAATAAATAGTGACTTCCCCCTCCCCCCCATATTATGATGTATTGCCCCTTTTGTGTAAAAGAAACTTAAACACTATATTTTTTTATTATTTAGCACCACGTCTTACTACCCGTTTGGGTTATACGCTTAAGTACTAATTACGCTAATGGATAAGGAATTGGAAAGGTTGAATTTTAGAGGAAGTGAACCCGCATTTGCGTGGAGGGAGAATGGAAAACCATTTAGGACNAGTTCACCCGACCGAGATTTGAGCCTTGATCTCCCTGTTCTCAGCAGTCGAGCTCAACACGACTAGCGCGTTAGTCAACTACGTCACCGAGGCGGTTTTAAACACTATAATCCTGAGAAATAGCAATGTTGAATTGTATGTAATTCAAATCTTTGTTAAATATGAAGTCACATGTATATCGCAACTGGATAGTAGCTTAACACCCCAATGTTGTCACCAAGAGCTTTATAAAATAGTATTATACTTAAGGAAGTTGCCTACCCGTGACGTCATGGCAGGTCAAGATATAATTTCCATTGTTAATGAATTCACCTTTTATTCAACGAGTTATAAATATAGAAAGTTGAGAAAAAAATCATAGATTCTTATATAATTCTAAAAATAGTCCTTTAGTCTCACAAAATTTTAATTTTTATCTTGAGTCTTCCTGCAAGGATGTAGTGTTAAAAAAAAAAGTACATGGTAGTATTTGTTTATCTATAATAGGAAACAAGAAAAAGGTAATTTTTAAAAAAAAGCAAGTAAATATTTTCAAGTCGTAAACAGTATAGTGAGTGTGTAAACTCGTCGGAGGAAGAGGGAAAGTGCTAGGGTTAGCTGCTCATTTCCTTCCCTCTCCTTATATTGCATACATTGGTTTCTAGTTGTGATAGTGCTTAGACTGCTTAGGTGCGTCTAATTAAGATGCAACGGCTTTGAAAAATAGCTTCAAAATCTCCGAGTAGGCAACGTTATAAATATATTATTTTGATGAGTCCTTATATACATTAATACTCAAGATACACAACCATGTTGACTCGAAGCTATAATCCATACTGCCTGAACATTTAGTTTATGCCATTTTTTTACGTATACGTTTTTTAGAAGTAATATTTCTTAATACAATAATTATTGAACATTTACAAAAATGCAAGTTATTACAATCCCAAAAGGTTTAAAGTTTAATTAGAAGAAATCTTGATTTAATTTAAAATTTATTTACTAGCATCGGCTTCGCTCGCACTAAATAATACATCACATTTAACCACGTCTTTGGGCTAGTTTCCTAGTCAGACTTGGCAAGATTCAAGTACAGCTCGAAACCAATCAAAAGACTACAAAACCAGAATGGAACGGGTCAGTCTTATATGCTATAACTGGCCCACTACAGTAGCCCCATGACTTTTTTGGTGCTGACTGACAGCTCACAGCTGACTTCTGACAGTCAACATTTAGGTATATACCTAAATTTTGACCGTCAGAAGTGACAGCTACTAAATACATATCTTTAAAGATCATATGGTTCGGCGTAGGGATACATAATTTGGTCTGGTAGCTTTTCAATGGTTGTATCTGTCAGCTGTGAGCTGTCAGTCAGCACCAAATAAGCCATGGGGCTACTGTAACTTCTAGTCCAGATTGGTGAAGTCGAGTATTTGGTTTCGAGATGCACTTGAGACACACTAAGTCTGACTAAGAACTCGTCCCCACCCTTCCAAACCCACACACAGGCACATATCACGTGTTGTTTATGTGCCCGCAACACCAGCCACGGCGTGTGCTCACTGCTTATTCCCGGTTCTTTAGACACTATTTCACTCGCTGGTGAGATATCATGATGGTATATAGCTTTTCATGGTTCCCTGAAAAATAAGAAGTACCAATGAGTACTTATTTAGTTTATTGGCAAAAAAAAAACTTTGAGTTTTATTATGTGTATAGATAAATAAAACATTCTGGGAGTGCTTGGCAGTTATCAACGTTACCTACTTGGAGATTTCGAAGCAGATTGCATCTTAACTTGACGTACCCAAGCATTCTAAGCACTATCCCACTTAGACACCAATGTACAAAATATAAAGAGAAGGAAGAAAATAAGCAGTTTATCCTGCAAGGCCTATTTCTTATCTATTGATAACAACTCCCCTCTTTCTCTGACGCGTTTACACACTCGCTATACTATTTACGTCTTGAAAACATTGACTTGCTTACTAAATTAACCTTTTTTTTTTTCCTGTTTCCTATTTTAGATAGACAAATGCTATCACGGACTTTTTTAATCTACATCCTGGCAAGAAGACTTTTACAGGACATTTTTGTGACTAGATAAATAGCCTAAGTTTTTGAGAATTTACAGAAAAATATACGTTTTAAAAAACTATTTCAAGACAAATATAATAATTTTGTAACACTGTAGGACTATTTTTAGAATTATTTAAAAATTTATGATTTATGTTTCAAAGTTTTATATTTAAATCTCGTTGAATAAAACGTAAATTCACTAACATTGAAAATCTTATCTTGACCTTCAATGACGTCACAGGTAGGCAAAGTCCTTAAAATCCTCCATCAGTAGCCTGGCCTGCCCTCCCTCTCACAGTGGTGCTTAGCGAAGAAATGTTTATTCCTCATGACCATTGGTCAAACTTCAGTGCCAATGTAAGATGCCAAAGTGAAGCTCACATTTTAACCCATTTAGCGTCCTAAAACTAGCATTACACTAGCCGCGGAAATGCTTGAAGGTTGGCCCAATGAAAAAACATAGAGCAACACAATACTTGATTAATGATATACAGAGTCCTTCCTGAGATTGAATATAAAATGATGTGTTTTTCTGCTACCTAGTTTCGACTAGATTTGATACAGCTTTATAATATACATTCTTATCAAAAGTTCAATCCAACCCTTCTTACCAACATTTTAAATGTGTTCTAGACAATAAAAAATTGGTTTTCTTATTTTTCTCTTCATATTATACCATCTTTCTGGGATAGATATTTAATTACTATGGGCTAGAGATGTGTAAGTTACCATTTAGGAAAATGTGCCTGTATTTTCATGAAAAAAAGAGATAAAAATCATTTACAAAAAACAACTTTCAGTATACCCAGCCGGGATTTGAGCCTCGAAATACCAATCACTGACAAATCCGTACAATATAGGCCTGACATTTTGTCCACGTGCCCACCGGTGCAATTAGTTACAATTAAAAAAAAATCTATTTGAGGTATAATATATATATTATACGTACTTTTAAGACAAGGGTTATTAGACTAATCACTTAATTTACGTGCTAAGGTCAGTGGGGGTGGAACTTTATTTGCGTACGATGTGAGAGTGGGGGTGAAAGTAAAAGAAGGTCTTTTTTAGGGTATCTTCTTCCCCTCCCCCCCTATTTAACAACCCACCACTCCGATAAAAGTTTGAAAATTGTATGTTCTTAAAAGATATTTGTTGTGATCTCCCTCCAGAATTTTTTGAAATCAGATTATTTTTATAATCTATTTGAGTAGTCTTCTCCATAAACTTTTTGAAATTTGGATTCTTCCAGAAGCTATTTGGAATGGTCCTCCTTCAAAATTAATTTTAAAATTTGGATGATTCTGGAAGCTGTTTGGAATGGTCCTCCTTAAAATATATTTAAAATTTGGATGCTTCTGGAAGCTGTTTACATTGCTCCACACCTGATTTTTTCTCGGAAATTATATGCCTCAATAATGTATTTGAAGTTGTCTTCGTTTAGCAATATTTTTAAAATGGGATCATTTTAGCTGCTACTTGGAATGGTCTTCTTCTTTTTTAATTTGATGCCTCTAGAGTGAATTTGAAGTGTTCTTCCATCGACAAATATTTGAATATTTAAATACTTTCAGAAAGTATTTGAAATGTTCCTAATGTGAAAATTTTCCAAAATTGCATGCATCTATAAGCTATTTGGAGTGATCCTCTCATTGAAATGGTTGAAATTTGGATGTCCCTAGAAACCATTTAGATTCCTACTCACCTTTTTTTTTTACATTTAGATGCCTCTATAATTTATAAAATGGTCTTATCCAGAATTTGTTTAAAAATTGAATACAGCTATAAATAATTTGGAGTTTGATTTAAGCCATCTTTCATCTTCATATTCGATAATATAAGAGGATTTGAAATTTATCATTGGGGTGTGGGGCCGCAAACTTAGGCCTATTTCAAGGGAGGGAGGATTTCCTTTCAAACCGTTCAGATTCATTGGTTGTGCTTTGTTTGAGTTGTTAACATAAGTTTATCTTAATCCCGGAAATAAGATATGTTATTTAATGTAAATTTACAAACTCACATGTTTACCTGCTATGCTATAATGCAGATATAGATTAATTAAAATCACAGTGACTTGTTATAAAATAACGCAGGCATAGTTATATTTGAATACAAATTGTACACCAGCCTATAAAAATTAAACAGCAGATACATTATTATGTCTATAAGACTTCAATAGAACGTAAACATTATTTTTAGAGGATTATATAGTATATAATATTATAGGGAATAAATTAAAGGTTACTAGACATTAATTGGACATTTTAGATTTTACATATAATAATAATAATAAAATAATTTCAATTACGTTTCACTTTCCTTTATTATAGTGCTGGTCAACAGTCGTAAGACCTATAACAGGCCTGCACTGAAAAGTACACAATTACTTTACACATATAAATATTTACACGAGAAAATAAGATAAGAAATAATAGCTAAATAATTGTATATATTGTTGAATAGTTCCGAAAAAAAATAGTAATTAATAATGATAAGAAAAAAAAAAGAATAATAAATGACTGAAGAATGGTTATAAGCAGTAACAATATGAAAAAAAGATCAGAATATTGTAAATTTAAATATTATAGGCAAAACCTCTACTTGAAAATGTATTGTTATGGGCTTTCCTTAAATAACTCTCTAAGTTTAGCTTTCCTTTTATGATATAAAAGTCGAATTCGACAAATCTAGAATTGGTGCTATGGATATAACGACCTATAGGGCTCACCTTATAAAAGCTATTGAGAAAAAATAATTTTGGATTACGAGAAGCCCGAGAAGGGATATGGACGCCTACATGATCAAGGGCAAATTTGCAAGACATTTTTCTATTGAGAATATTAAAAACAAAAAAGGAATCACAATAAAGTCTATGCAATAAAAGAGTTTAAAGTCTTAAGAGGTTTCGAATTCTGTCATAATCACAATAAATCTGGTCAGTAAAGAATTTATCAAAGTAAGCAGCGACAAATTTTCTTTGGACGTTTTCAAATCTAAGAGAGTCAGTTAAGGTAATGGAATACCAAGTAACAGTAGCATATTCTAACTTAGATCTAACCAGGGCATAGTATAGACATAAAAAAAACTGTCAACTATCTTAAATGATGAAGTAATAAATTTAATAAGTCCAAGTAATTTCAATGACTGGAAAATTACATGGTCAACATGATAGTGGAAATAAAGTTTGTTATCCAGGACAACATTAAGATCATTAATATAAAGGGTTCGAACTATGTTTTCATTACCCAAATTATAAGTAAAAAAGAAAGGATTAGTTTTCCTAGTAAAAGATATAGAGTTTGTCTTAGATTTATTGATAGACATTCAATTTTCCAAATACCATTTAAATCATTTTGTAAATCTATACAATCTGCAGTATATTTGATAATTTTAAATAATTTTGCATCACCAGCAAAGAGGAAATAACTGGATGAGCTCAAATATCTGCAAATGTCATCAATAAACACATTAAAGAGAAGAAGACCTAAATTATAACCCTGTAGTATACCACAGGGGGATAGAATTGTATTTGAGGTGTGTGAATAGATTTTAATAATGAATGATCGTTCATGCAAATAGCTGCTGCACCAATTTACATTTGAGTGAGAAAGGCCAAAATTACCAAGTTTAGACATAGTCAAATGCCTTGCTTTGGTCAAAATAAATAGCATCAACTTGACCTTGGGCAGAGACTTGAGGGGCAACATGCCCAAGAAATTCTACTAAATTAGTGACAGTAGATTTATATTTTATAAAGCCATGTTGATTATCTGAGAGCTTATTTTTAAGGTGGTGGAAAGTATGTTCATGTATAATTTTCTCTAATACATTGGAGAAAGTGTTTAAGAGAGAAATTGGTATATAATTACAAACATATTTATTGTAATATAATATAATAATACAATATTAATAATTATGAAGCTCTCAATGAAATGCACTATATGGATACTAACCAACCATTTAATGAATTAAATTGTGACTCTATAAGATATCAATGAATGCAAAGAAGTTTATAAAAATATTTTAAGCATTAGCAGTATATTAAAAGTATTAAATAGGNGGGGGAATGAATTAGTTTATCTAGTTACAGGATAGAATTAAAAATCAATTATTCACATAATAGTGAACAATTATAAAGGTTTCTAAACAACAAACGGAAATGCTAGGTATATCCTACCATAAGATATCAAAAGAATGTAAGCTATATGCTAATAAGAAGGAATTTAGCACTTTTTTTTGCATCACATCTTACTACCCAATTTGAATATAAACCTATATACTAGCTACACTAATGTTTTAGGAATTAGGAAGGTTGAATTTAGAGGTAATGTACCCGCATCAGCGTGGAGGGAGAGTAGAAAACAATTTAGGAAAAAAACACTCTCAGTACACCTGACAGGGATTCAAACCCCGATCACCCCGTCTTCGGCAGTCTAGTCTATTGAGAGAGTAGCACCTTAGAACATGTGACCACCAACTTTGGCTTTTAACACTATTATAATCGGAATGGTTAAATTGTACTTTTTAGGTATACAGTTCGATAACATAACAAAATAACGTAAGATTAATACTAATAAAATTAAACTAAGCACTATAACGAATATAATCGGCAGAAATTAATCCGATTATTTATAATCCATTTTTAAGTGATAATAATAATTATTATTGGAAGATGAAAAATTCAAATAAAAATTCATCCGGTTAAAATGATAGAAACTGCTTATGTATCTTTTAGTTGTTCAACAATGGCAGCTGCTTGTTGATTAAGTTTCTGCAGCTGAGACGGTGCTAGCATAGTTACAAAAAAACATGGCAGGTGTAGTGATACTCTTTTGTGACATCTTAGTCTCATTAATATAATTGTTATATAATAAAATTATAATAATTAAAACAATCATCGGTGGACACGAGGAATTAACAACACACTCTTTTGGTTTGTCGGTGTTAGGGTGGTCATGATTCTAATTCTAGGTCATCAAGGGGTCTCCTTTGTCTCAGGGCAGTGAGTTGAATTGGAACTGGGACCAATAACCAAAATTAACAGCAAATTTTAAGGAATTAGTAGCGGAACAGAAACCCATATATTAAATGCCTTAAGAACATGAACCAGAACCCAAATCGATATATATATATATATATATGTTAATAAAGGCTCTTAACGGTTCTTAAAGGTTATACATTTTTATAAAATTTAATTCATGATTGCATTTTATAGTCTTATTTCTTAAACTTAATTTTATTTTGAAAATAAAATTCTTACTTTTCTCAGAAAGATTTATGAGGATATAATGTATTTATCTTCCAAGGGGAATATATAAGAATCAATTAGCACTTAGCATTAAACACTAATGAGCTCAGATTCTTGAGAAATTATTATATTCATGTTGTGTTGAATTTTATCATCTTACTCTTTAGGCTAAGCGCTTAGGAAGATGTATTTAACCTTGAGTGACAGCAAACCTGTCTAAAAGGGGGGAGTTATGAGAAATGATAGCCTGCACAGCTGTACAAGCAGTAAAGTCTATATACGGATATATTTATTTTAAGTATTACTAAACAATTTAAGGGGATTTGGATGGGCAGTTGTCGTGGAGGGGTATAGGGAGAGGGGTAGCAAATTATTAATATTTTCCTCTGGCTTCAAATATCAAATTAGAAGTACCTATTGCAAAGTTTGTGTCCATTGTATGTAGTTTAGAAGTGTTTTAATTTTATACGGTTTTATTAATACTTTATTATTTTAATTGTTTGATAGAGGGAGCAAAATAAATACCACCCAAGGTGGAATTTGTTTAAATGACAGATATATTTAGTGACACATCAAGAATATTATCAGGATGGTTACTAAGGTAAATTACATAAAGTTAATACATTGTAATTCTGCACACTCAATTACTATTTTGGTGTGTCTACAAATTTATGAGTTTACAAAGTACTAACATTTTAAACTATATATGTTCGAATTAAAATGAAAAAATCGATGATATTTTATGAATCCCTACGTAGGTATTACAAAGAATTTGCAAAGGTCACGTGTTTCGTTCTCAAAAGAGAAGATCCGAAAAGTTATATTGGCGTAATTGTTTAAAAAAAAACCTTAACTTGAAAAGCACATGCCACAAGCAAAAATAAATAACCCAAAATGCGACTTGATAAAGTTTCGACTTTCGACTAAATACTGATTGAATTGAAATTGATTGGAGGCTGGAGGTGCGAAGATATACGAGGTTTTAATGTGGAGTCAAAACTTCCCAGAAAATTCTGGAAATGCGTCGAAGCTAACAATCGTATCTGAAAGCTCGGTGAAGTTCTCAAAGAGACGGGTTAGCTGGCACCGCCGAGTCTCTGTCTAGTTTCGCCGAGTGCAGTCTGTGTGTTTCACCGATGTTCTCGATGTTTTGCACGAATCCTAGAAGGTTCGAGCGGGTAAAGCCGACTGACGGGACGCATGCCATGCACTTTGCCTTGATAAGACTTTCTACCTATTCTGCTTCACAACACGCTGCAGAATCTAGATAATTTCTACCTAATACTTACCTATGCACAGCTCATGGCCACACAAATTCACTGTTTGGAGATCTTGTCACATTTATTTTAATTATTTTTTCTTTCCGATCTCTTCTTGGAGCACTTGGAGATGCTTCGTGGAGAACACTTTGGAAACCGCTGATATAAGGTATTTAAATTTTAGATAAATAAACTAAAACCATATAGAGCTAAGCTAATTCAGTTTGTTCCCAATATGGTAAGTAGCTGGTCTGACTGCATAAAACCAGCATTAGATCATTTAATTTATTTACCTTTTTTCAATTGAAAATACGTAACTAAAAAATAAAGTTTTTATACATTAATTTGAAAATGAAATGAAATTATTTTCAAAAATTATACCTCTTTTTATTATTCTTTAAAGTTGTAACAAACAAAAATTAAATTAGGTATTATTCAAATTGCACCCTGAGCTATAAATATATAGTAGGTTACAATTTAACTATCTTACTCCTGAATTATATATAGTTTTTATACATATTTAACTTGTATTTTATTGTAAACTATGTTTTAATATTATACTCTATTTACAAATATTATAATGATTCTAAAACCAGTAAACGTAAGCTTTTAAGAACCGGAACCGGAACTTAACAAATAACCGAAAAAGAACGGGAACTTTTATTTTTGTTTTCCATATTCAGGACCGGAACCTTTAAAATTCCGTTTGGAAAAACGGACAAAGAACCGTAACCGAAGATTATTTCGTTTCGACTCCCTGAATTAAACGTTAGTACAAAAAAGAAGAAAATAATTATAATCTGTGTTCTTGTTTGAAATGTCTTGTGGTATGCGAGCCATATTTTTTTTATTATTCGCGAATTTTATTTTAGTGTCATAAAGGCCTACTATGACTGCCAATACGATTGAAAATAAAGGAGAGATATCACATTTCTAATTCTGTTAATGAGAAATAGGGATACTTTAGTATACACGACAGTAAAAAAAACCCAGAACCAAATAAGAATCAAATTTGATTTAATAGTAAAAACACATTTTTTTTAGTACAATTTTCAAAAGAAAACAGTTTATTTAACGTTGTTTTTCTAATGAACCCTTTATTGAGGTATTTTTAGACATAATAACGATCAGTGAAAATAGGTTATGCCATTCCTAGGAATAAAATACCATCAATTTAAGTAAGACGTTATACATTACGTTTCATTATAAACAGATGTGTTTTTCTTATGGATGTGTGAACTATTTACTATTTTATTCTTTAAATTTAAAAATGACATATGGACACGGAAATCGAATCTTTTTCCAGGTGTTTTTTTTTACGGCTATAATCGTAATTAACAAATATGATAGCTTATCTATTCAAACCATTAATTACAACTATATATGCGCTATGCATGAATACTAAACCAACCTAAAAATCAAGCCAGAGCAAACATTATTTTGAATAAACTATATTTAATATTCAAACTCAGACTTTGGCGTCGATTAATAAGTAATAACGTTTCAAATGACATGGCTGTGAATATATTATATTTTCTGACCTGCCATGTGGTTTGCCCAGACATAATATTGGTTATATTGATTTGGACTTGTTATTGTAAAGGATTTTTTTTTAAATAATAATTTCAGGTATGTATGCTTGACATTTTATTAGTTTCATAAATGTTTGTGGTGGACCTCATAAAAATAATGTCCTACATATCCAATGAAATGACACAGGGTCATACACAGAAAATGTGACGTTTATTACCTATACATATTTTCATTTATTACCTTCATAAAGTTGCACGTGCAAGCTAGACGCTAAGTCTGACATTGAAACTGAACATTTCTGAACAACACAATAGTCCTCATCGCCATGCCAATATATAGAATTTCTTTATTAGTCTCGTTCACAATAGACCACAATAGTGCCGTGTTAATGCGTATTGCCAGAGTTGGTAGACTTTTATTATTAGCACCGCGTCTTACTAACCGTTCGGGTTGAATATTTATGTACCACGATACGATGTACTTACGATAATGGTTTTAGGGATTAGAAAGGTTATGTTTATATGGAGTGTGCCCGCATTTGCGTGGAAAACCATTTTGAAAAACCACCTGAACGAGATTCGAACATCGATTTCCCCGTCATTGGTAGTCTAGTCTACGGCGAAAGCAGCACGTTAGACCATGGGGCCACCAAGGAAGGTTGACTCAAGATAAATTGTACCCACATTTTCGTGGAGGGAGAGTGGAAAGCCATTTTGGAAAACAAACCTTTATTACACCCGACCGAGATTCGAACCTCAATCTCCCTCTCATCGACAGTCTAGTTTACTGTGAGAGTATTAGAAATATTAAATTTAGAGGAAGTCTTCCCGCATTTGCGTGGAGGGAGAGTGGAAAACCATCTAGTTAAAACCACCCTTAGTACACCCGACCAAGATTCGAGCCCCGATCTCCCCGTCATCGGCAGTCTAGTCTACCGGGAAAATGATGGACGCCTCAAATCGATAGAACCCTTAAGGTCAATCACGTAAGGATCTAAAGTCGATTACCAGTGAATATTATCCTCAAAATAAGTTTTTTTTCTTAATTAGTCAGAGGAATAGATATATTTGGGGAATAGTAACGACTCACGAAAACTAAAATATTATTTTAAGATAACATTATTGTTAAAACTAGCTGGTGTAACTTTTCTTTGCACAGGACATCTATAAAGCAGCTCTGTTCTTTTGTAGAATACCAAATTAAATTGTATTATGAATTGCGTACAGTAGATTGCAATATCAAAATAAAGACTTGTGCTAAAAACCTAAATTTGTTTCTAAGATTAAGTTACAACTTCTCTATACACACTATTTGAATTCTTTCTTGTTGGTGTTAGTAAAAAAAAGAAAGCTTGACACACCATAAATAATTAATTGTTAAAAGAGTTAAAACAAATTAAAATCACATGGTGCTGTAACACTTTACAGTTAATAAAAGGAATTATTCATTTTAAACGTTCCTGGCCTGATTCGATCCGCTATTTTGAATCGGCCATATTACATTTTTGTTTTTTTGGACTTTTCTAAAGAACATTATCTTAATATTTATCGGCATGCCAAATTTTATATTTCTAGGATTTTTGGAAGTGTTCGAATAATTAATTCGGGCAGACAGATATCAAAACTATATTGAATTAGGATGTTGAAAATTCTGCTGCACTCTTTATATAATTTATTCTTCTACAAAATAAAAAATGACAATCCCAAACAAAATATATCAAACAAAGAATTTTAAAAACAATCTTTGAAACAATACATTAATCAGACCATAAACTGAGTACACAAACAAACGCAATCCATAGAAAAAGTAAGATTTGCCTAAGAGCTATCATAAGATATGTGAAAATAAATTATATACATTGTTATAAAACATATTGGAAGAAAGAGATTCACAATTTAACGATGAGAATAAATGAAATTATAGGCTCTCAGAGGGACAGATTGGTCCCTGCCATTACTTACCAAACTTCAATTTTATAACACAGCAAAAATTGTTTTTTCTAATAATTTGTGAAATTTTGATCCCCCTATTCATTAGATATACATTTTAAATTTTCATTATTACAGTATATGAAAATCCGAATGGCGGGTCTTTGAAAATGGTTAAAAATATTCCAGTTTACTAATAGAACTATAAGAGTTTTTTTTAATTTCTAGTACCCACTCCCTTATTTTCCAAATCTTAGTTATAAAATTAAAAAACCTTTTATACATTTCTAGTTACCAATGGTAGACCATCCACCTTCCTAACAATTTTAATTTTCTACCACACCAGAAATTCTTGATTTTTAAATCTGTGAAATTTCTATTCCACACCCCATCACCCCTTCCCCATTCCTCTGACTTTTGTTTTAAAATTATTAATGTTCGGTTTCTCATAGTTATTTAAGGTTGTCCTTCTATAAGTTTTCTACCAAACTGCAGGGTTTTATTCAATCAGGTTAGGGCATTTTTTGTGTAGGAGGGGGGAGCTTTCCCTCACTATCTGTTTATTAATTTTCAAATTTAAATTTTGTTCAGTGTAATTGGGGTGATTCTTATACCGGCTTGACATATTTCAACCATCTACCAGAGCGAGAAATAATTTTTTTAAATGGTTTTTGAACATTTCGAAACTCTCCACTTCATCAACCTCCACTTAGAAATTTCAAATATTTAAGATTTTGCCAGTTTTATTTGGTTCAAAGAGATAATATTTTTTAAAAATGTATTGTATTTTAATGTTTTTTAGCACCGCGTCTTACTACCCGTTCGGGTTATACACTTAAGTACTAATTACATTAATGGATTAGGAATTGGGAAGGTTGAATTTAGAGGAAGTTAATCCGCATTTGCTTGGAGGGAGAATAGGAAAAGGCCACTCCCAGTTCACCCGACCGAGATTCGAACCTCGATCTCTCAAAGACTTTGCCTACTCGGAGAATTCGAAGCTATTTTGCTGAGCCGGTTGCATCTTAACTTGACACACCTAAGCAGTCTAAGCAGTATCACACTTAGACACCAATGTACGAGATAGAAAGAGAGGGAAGAAAATGAGCAGTCCACCCTGTGAGGCCTCTTTTTTATCTACTGATAACAGTTCCCCTCTTCCTATGACGAGTTTACACATTCACTTAAATATTTTCACCTTGAAAACATCGACGTGCTTTAAAATTACCTTTTTCTTGTTTCCTATTCTAGATAGACATTTGTTACTACATACATTTTTAATCTACCTCCTGGCAGGAAAACTCCTACAGGACATTTCCGTGACTAAGCCCAATAGTTAAAGTTGTAGAGGGTTAATAATAAACACGTTTATAAAAAAACTACTTAAAGATAAAAATAATAGTTTTGTGATATTATAAGACTATTTTTAGAATTATTTAATAATTTATCGTTTTTGTTTTAATGTTCTATCTTTAAAACTCGTTAATTCATTAACAATGGAAATCCTAAGTGTGACCTGCCATGACGTCACAGGTAGACAACGTCCTTAATGTTAGAAACAAAATGTCAGTTCTCATTTTCCCATGGAAATGACTTTAAAGGTTCTTTATATATGCGTACATTTCTAATTTTGATATCTCTGCTACTATTTGAGATATATAAATATCTTTTTTTTATTGTAAAGTCGTAGTACTATTAAAGATATATAATCTTTATATGGAACTTATTTTTATAAAACCAATCGTTTATGATATATAAGCACACACACACACATATATATATATATATATACTATGGAGCTTTTGGAAATGTGAAATTGATGCTAATATTCTTTTGTGAACAGAGATTTTCCTATTTTCTCAATCTTTTGCACCAATGTATATTATTTCATTTATGCTATTTGGTGAAGTGTTTCTGCAAGAATCGATATTATTTCGTTTCACAAATCTTACGAGCTTTTAGTGAATATCTCTATTTTAAGATAAAAGAGAAAGAAAGTCTGTGCTTTTTAGTTTTTATTCTTCGACGTGTCTTTCTACCCACTCAGACTATAATGTGCAATTCTCTACGAGTTATAGTCACCTGTAAATGCTGTTTGATGTATTTTAAGCTATCGTCAGGTTTAAACGTTGACTGCAAAGTTATTTTAAATTTATTTTAAACCCGTCTTGTTTTTACATCGTGCAGAAGATATATTTCTGTCTGTGTAATATAAAAAAAAACGAATGTTAAAATATAATTAAAAAAAAAGTCTATTAAAACTGCACAAAGTTGCAATGTTAGTTTATAGCTACACGCCACTTTGTGTCAAGAGTATAATGCAGTTTTAAACCTATTTCCTCCTAATAGCTATTAATCAGTTATACAGTGGACTTTTATAAATTGCTACCAAGTACCTACTATAAATCGCAAGCCAACCCCTTCCCACGGATTCTCGCACAGTACATATACAACCAAATTTGTGTTCCCAAAACCGGTCTTTAGTCGATCTTAAAAACGACAAGAATTCATTGAAACCGAAACATAATAAATATTAGCCATTGTTTGTCGATAAGGGTGTAAAAAAAACCATTAAATAAAAATTAAAATAATTAGGAATCAATTTTAAATTTTCCCGCCATTTTTTTTTATTCCTTGATTGATAAATAATAACCAATATATTATGTTTTGATTTTGAATAAATCATTTTCACCATTTAGATTTGCAAAGGAAAATAATACAATTTTTGTTATTGGATGTAATTATAAGTTTAAGGACATCACGGCAGGTCAAGATAAGATTTCCGATGTTAGTGAATTTGCGTTTTATTGATCGAGTTTTAAAGATGAAACGTTGAAACGAAAACAATGGATTCTTAAATAATTATAAAAATAGTCCTATAATGTCACAAAATGATTATTTTTATCTTGAAGTAATTTCTTAAAATAGTATTTTAAATACATTCTTTACAGCTCAGGTTATTTGGCTTGCTTGCGAAAATGTCCTGTAAGAGTCTTCCTGCCAGGATGTAGATTATAAAAATCCGTGGTAGCAAATGTCTATCTAGAATAAGAAATAAGAAAAAAGGGTAAATTTAAAAACACGTCGATGTTTTCAAGAAGCAAATTGTATAGTGACTGTAAACTCGTCATAGGAAGAGGAAAAGTGTTATCAGTAAATAAACAAGAGACCTGACAGGGTGAACTGCTCAGTTTCTTCCCTCTATTTCTATTTCATAGATTGGTGTCTAAGTGTGATAGTGCTTAGTCTGCTTAGGTGCGTCGCTAAATAGCTGCCAAACCTCCTAGTAGGCAACACGACCAACGTCGTTAAAAAAACTGGGGGAAAGGGACTTGTTTACGGTGTAGGTATCTGGTAGCACTTCCTAAGATGTCACGCACGCCTCACCACTGAGGAATGTCAGGCGTGTTTTTGTGCAAGATCAGCAGGGAAGTGTCGTGAGAATCGAACTCTGAAGATTTAACTCTGTACTTTCTTGGTCGTTGGAAGTTCCGCTCCATCAGCCCTCAATTTACCTTGTCTTCCTGGCTGACTGCTCAGCGGGCAGATACTGGCTGACCACGGGTTTCCTTGTCTTCCTGGCTGACTTCTCAGTGGGCAGATACTGGCTGACCACGGCTTTCCTTGTCTTCCTG
>CABFOV010004935.1:0-47437 GCA_902141375.1 Timema poppense | reverse complement strand
CAGAGCCACAGCTAGGGGAGTCGCACGTGACGACGGTACTAAAGGCGCTGGCTTACCCGCGCCGGATCCAGATGATGGTGCCGGGAGGCCGTCAGCCCGGCTGGAGGAGCGGCCGCTCCTGGGCGCCGACTTCTTGGGAGGGCTCCTTCGCTCCGCGTCCCGGCCCTTCCGCTTCCGCGTGGTGGTCCTCTTGAGTTTGATCGTGGTGGGGGAGGTGGTCCCGGAGGAATCGGACGACGTCTCCATGGGCTGCGCCGAGGCACGGTGGCGTCTCCCGGCTACAACACATATTCGGGTCAAAGATTAGACATAATAGAGAAATGTTTCACCAAAGTAAAATTCAAAGGACGAGGGTTTTGGCTACTAGTTGTTGAAAAAGGCGAAGGAAAAAAGTTGACGCTGCTAATGGGGCGTAACTGGATTGTCAAACATGCTAGATTGCAATTATATTTTATAAAATTGATTGTGTTCAAGGTAGTATTCCAAAGTCCATAATGGGAAAGAACTTTACGAACGAGACAGAACTTACGAAAACAAAACTTTTTGATCTTTTTTTTAGTTTTTAGGCAAACAATATATATTACTGTTGGTAATGTAGTAAAATAGGAGGTTATTCTAGTGTTTGGAAGACTTTCATACTGTAATAAGTAAAAATAAATTACCACCCCTAAAACAATGTCAGAATGATGGCTTCCTCTGCGCTATCCTTACTAACACATGCCAGAGACAGTAATTCTTACACTCCTCAAAAGAACGCAGTGCGGTGATATTAATTAAATACTTATTATAAAGACAAAACAAGGAATTTATGGATATAATAAATTTTCCTTTATTATATAACACATTAACGTGTAAAGGGTATACTTAAAATTTGTTAGATATAAGACGAACTAGTATTAATACTGACACGGCTGAGCGAAAATATATTTACATACAATAAGTTTAAATTCTGATCACACAAATTTGAAGTTCTAAATAAAATGATTATATCGGAATCGTAAATCACAATATGATTACCAGACCACTTAATTATATTTATTTAGCTTGTAAAATAGTTTATATTTCTCATATATTTCTTAAAATATTTACACCCTTTTTGGCACCCATGAAACATTCAAGTCCTTCTCAACATCTACCTCCTCTTCAGCACCCATGCAATTCCTAGTCAATCCCACCTTCCTTCTCCTTTCCAGCACCCATTCAACATCCAGATCAATTTCCACCTACCTTAACTCACCTGCACCCATCGTTCTACACCTCTCTCCACCAACCTCCATTAACAAAAAACTCACTCTTTACCACACGAGCTAATATTGAAACATATAAAAAGATGGCACCCAACGTGGGTCCAGTTTTATCAAGGAAATACTTTTAAAAGCAAAATCCTTCAAATCACCAACCACCCTAGACATCAACAAATCACTTTTGAAAGTTTAGAAAAGCTTGGTGGCACCCAATAATATTAAATATCACAAACACAATTTCAAGACCAGGGTGGGGTCCCAAACATCCCACCCGAAGGGATACACACTGTATTGTGACAGATGCAACGAATTATTTCATTTCCTCTGCTTAGGATGGGAGGAACAAAAGCGAGACACCACTTTTCTGTCAACCTGCCCCGAGACCATTTGACGCAAAGTTAGTTGCTACCGCTAGTTAGCTTCACTTTTGGAGAAAATATAGCTTTTGGGTTTTTATGACCACCACAATTTGTATAGTCCACTAGTTTTAGCTTTTACTTTGCTTCTAACGTCAACACACTCAATAAAATCAGTTTGTGTCAACAATCAGCAACATTTTTGCAAAAATGTTACCTTTCTAGAATTTATGGGCTTGAAATTAGGTAAATTTATCTCAGATAACAAGTCACATTATTTGCAAGAAAGATTAAACCTAGGTTAATTTAATAAAGCTCTTGCACATTTTTGTTTGCCTACGGTTTGAAATGAAAAAATACTACATTATTCAATACACACAACATATTTTAGTCAAAAAATCATAATTTGAAATATGCATTCAAATAACGATTTCACACGGGGAAATGAATTAGTATTAGAAGTTGGCCAATAAAAAACCAATGTTTTTTGTTATATGTTTGCTCTACGACTTTATGCTTTATTCTTCATATATTTGTGTTGATATTGGAACAAATGTATTTTATTCTATTAACTAAAAATAATTTCAACATTTTATCATATAGACTTATCCACATATTTTGGCCTACTTTAGTTTAAAATAGCTTTTGATTGGGTTGAGGTTATATATATAAAAAAACTCTTACTTGTGCGGTACTCAACTTGAACATGCCTACTATGTGCTAATTTGGTTAATTTACAGTGTCGAAAAGGCTCTCACGTTCAATATTTAATCAAATATGTTGAGTGAGGATCTTAGAAAATAAAACTAGTTATTTTTAAAGTTGATGAGAGCGTTCAAGAACTCCCAAAAATAGTGTTTACACTGAATATGTTCGGTAACTTAATGTAAACTTAACATTTAAAATACTACTTATATACAACATAAGGAGTGTATTGAAAATTTAAAAAAATAATTCAGAAGCCTAAAGAAAATTTTAGACTACGGTTCAGTTTAGTAATATTAATGAAATTAATAATAATAATAATATAAAAATAAGATTAAAAATAATCTGGGGTGCTTTGATTGATCTTAGACGTTGTTGGATTATCATAACCAAAGTTTGTTTAAACCGTCTTAAAAAATATTTGAAAGGATTAAAAAGTTATAATCCTTACCACAGAAAGAAATAGCCTGTTCGACATGCTACCAATTTACGCCAATAAGCTGTTCTCCATACGGGTCTGGAACTGCTCTCAAAAGTCGTCGCTAAGAAAACTCTTAATTTGTAAATGCGGTCATTTCCTCTGCCAGAATTTTTTTTATAAACTAAAACGGAACTTCGGTATTAACGAACTCTACCCTATTTCGTTCAGATCAATAATAATGTGTCTTTTTTTAAAAATTATATCTAAATCATAATATATTTGTGATGGCTACTCTTACTAATTATAGTGCAATGAATGGGACTATGAATGTGGTAAGTTTAACTACTATTTCAAAGATCTATTGATTTTTTTTATGGTGGTTTAAAGTGGTCTGACCAAGCGAGGCGAGATCAACAGAATTTGGTAACATTTCCCCTTAACCTTAATTTGATTTGTGTACATTATATTACGTATTTTTGCATTATTTGAATGCGTTTGTGTGTCTTAAAGTCCATACTCACAGAAAATAAGCAAATTAGAGTTTGTTTTGTCAATCGATTTAACCAATATGTTGATTCCGCCATTTTGTTTATGAGATGTTTTTTATTGCTACATTAAATTTTATTAATTCTAGTAAATTATTGTTCCAGATGTTATAGGTATGTATTTATGTTCTTTCACACAAGTACGGGCTATTGTGGTTTTAAATATGGTGGGTTTTTTTTCAAAGCCTATTGCACATTCACTCTCGCCAAAATATTGTTCAAGGTTTGAACTCCTTCCCAAACTCTATAGCTAAACTATGGCTGTATCCGAATAGTCTACTTATGTGGCGTCGCCTTGGCTCGTGCTCTTTATAGCTGCATTGGAAATCACTTGGCCAGGGCTGTATCCGAATAGTCTACTTATACGGCGTCACGTTGTCTCGTTGCGTTGATAGCTGCTTTAGNGCTGTATTGGCAATCACGTGACCAAGTGTAGATCTGTCCGAATAGTCGCGGACTAGACCGATGCATTCTTCTCGAGGTCTTGGTAACCATGGATACAGAAGGCTACCAGCCATGCGCTGTTCGCTCCGTGGGGTAGGGTTGTTTGACTGGATATTGTTTTAGTATTATAACTTCGTCTTCTAGAGCACTGATTTCAGTTTTATGCCATTTTAAATATGTTTGTTGTCGTTCAAATAGTTTGATCGAGTCTTCGCTATGAACAGCGCAAGAAGTGTAAAATCATAAAGACTGCATCAAGTCTAAAACTAAAGGGTTCAACTGGGTAGCCTTGGACTATTTGGATACAACCTATGTTTACAACACCAACCACCACAAAAAAAAAAATTCATAACAATAAAAATAAGCAGGAATAGGTCTAGTACCTTATAGCAAATGTGTATAGGCTTAAAATTGGAAGGTACATTAAGTGAAAATACCTTTCCTGGCAAAATTGGTAGGCCCTTTTGTTCTCGCTCATAGAATTCTCCTGTGCCATATAATCAGTTGGTTTAAATTGCACGTTAAATATCTCAAATAAATAATATAAACAAAATTAAATTATTTTCTTTGCAAGAATATAGGTCCTAGGCCAGGCCTATGTCTTATTATTACATATTAGGCGTACCGTACTTAAGAATATAACACTTTGAACAAAACCACCTACTTATAATGTTAAATGATTTTGAATAGTTATACATGGTGGCTACAAACGGGCGGAAAATTCAGGGAATTTTTTGATGACAAGGAAATGTCATGGAATTTAACCAAAAATAAGGAAAAGTCGGGGAATTAAAAAATATGTCTAAAATATTCCATTAATTTCGCAACTAAACACTGTAATGACCCTGATTTCACACTAAAGAACAGGAGGGTGTCCAGCGACCTGGAAAACAGGGAATTGTCAGGGAAAAGTCATGGAAAAGTCAGGGAATTTTATTAAATTTCTGGAAATTTTACATTTCGTTTATGTAAAGCCTCACATTTTGATTCACAATAGTCAAAATAACACTTTTCTTCCAGTTAATACTTAGCTGTGATCACTTTCACAACATTGTCCATGTTGAGCAGACTTAAATATCACTTCTCAAGGTCAACAAGTGAGTTTTGTGTCTTTCCACCCTTCTGCCACGTGTCTTTAGTCAAAGTTGAGTCATGATTATTCACATGTGCAAAATTTGACTAGGCCTACATTTTAAGTAGAAGGAAATAAGATACAACTACAGAATGTGTATGTATCTAGGAAAAAAACATACTATTTAATCTGTGATATTAAAAAATTATTTTCTTAATATCCATATATAGTGGTCTGGGAAAAAGTAAATTGGATCTGGAAAACCTGGAAAAGTCAGGGAATTTAAAAATATAGTTTGGCTGGACACCCTGAAGAATATTTGAAAGCATTGACTATATTCTCCTATTAATTATATATTATTTTTATTTGAATATTACTTGTTGCTTAAACCACATCCTCATCTAAATTATTCATATATGATAAATTACCAGATTCTAACTAGAAAATTACTTGTTATTTCTTGTTTTTAAGTTCATGCTCTGAAGTTAGGAGGCATCAGCTACTGTAACTAACTTCAGTGTGTGACATAAAGTTGAGTCAAATTTACAATGTTAAAGTCTTTTAAAAATTAACTTCCTGCTCTCGAACAACCCAGAATAATATAGATGTTCAATTTGAGGCAGTGTCCGGTTCTCGGCCATTCTGTATCCTGCTATACGTTTTCGCGAACTAAACATTCTAGTAAGTTCTATTGGACTGAGATATATCACGAATGGTGTAATCTTGGAGAACACTGTGATGTCAGTCATTGTCACGAACGGACGTGTGTTCGGCGTTCGTTTAGATTGTGCGCAACATAGTCATTTTTCTACCCAAGTATGTGTTATTAACATTAAATAAACTAATATCAACTTTATCTGATATTTATTTCTATCGCAAAAAGTGAAGCCCACTGTCAGGGAATAATAACTATTACCTAAGATAGCAATAGGTGCACAACGTGGACCCATAGCAATAGACTTCGAAACATAGTGGCAATACAATTAGCGGCCCAACGTGGAACCAGTTAATTAGTAACATTACAATTGGGGTCCAGTCAAGGGGCTTGTTACGGGAGAGCTACAAATGACAGCACAGCGAGGGGTGTTACAACACTAAAACAAAAGTTAATGATAGCTAAACTAAATAACATTTTAATTTTTAAAATAACTGATGATAAAGCCATTTCTTTAGTAGATACAAACTTTTTTTAATGTTATCAATAACAACAAAAGTCATCCACCATTAAAACTGGAAAAAAAGTAGTCAGGGAAAATTGAAAAATGTTGCCTGGGAAACCTGGAAAAGTCAGGTAATTTTGTAAAATATGTTTTGTAGCCACCCTGTTATACAAATAAAACAAAACTCACAAAATTACAAGAATCATATTAACACACTTGTTTTGACCTAAGCCCAATATTTCAATGGCACATTAAAGTCCTTGTAACTAAACCTTTTGTTAAATTTGATGTTGCATATTATAGTATTTTGATATGTTCAAGTTACAGATGGGTGCCTTCCAATAGTTCTTATCGTTATATGCGTCTCAGAACCCAAGATTTGTTACAAAGCTGTTGATTGACTTAATTTGAACCATTAGATTGTAAGTTAGTTATTACAACATATATGGAGTTATGGATTTGTTATGAAAATAAATTAAAGTAGAATTCCTATGTTCATATTTATGTTATTTAAATAAAACTTTTAGTCAATAATCATACACATACAATTGTCAAATGATAATTATAAGACATTCATGGTTGGAAGAGTGGTATCTGACAACTAGCAAACATTGGCTGAAGGGGACTAATGGATATCTCTTCAGGAATAATTATTATTTGCTTACTAGGTAATACTATATAACCGGTATCAATAAAAAGTTTTACCAAACAAGTCTAATAATATTCTCAAAGGATTATTTTATTACTGGCGATTTTGTAATTTATTGAAGGCACAAAATATACTAATACAATTTTTATTTTTGTTTTGTGTTTGTGACGAGATATAAGTAATAGTAGCCTACATGAACTAGTTAATTGTAAAATATATTCACACTTGTATCTTGTTATAACTGACAACCAAAATAAACCTTTTATAATATAGAGGAAGAGCCATAAGTACAAAATAGTAGTTTCAAAATAAAACATTTTTATTTTGTCATTAGCTTCAGAACAAAACTTCATTTACTATTTAAGTGACTTCATCAACTTTTGCTGATTCGTCATCTTAATTTCAGAATCTCTTATTTGAAAATCATTGTTTAAGTGAACCATCTAGATGCCTCTTCCACAAAAAAAGACCATCCAAATTGTCACTTTCATGAGTTTGTGTTTCAATGATGTCAGTAATTTAAAACAAATCGTTTTTGTGAATGTTCTTACTGCCAAAAGTAACAACAGATCAGCGAATGGATGTATGGTAACTTTTCCAAGCTGTCACTTATCACCTCCTGCCGTGGATGCCCTATATTTACAACAAGAAATAGCCCCTCCAATTCGTTATGTGTAACCATGATTAGTAAGGAAGAGCCTGGAGGGTACAACCAAAATAAATAAACCAAATTATTGTCCTGGGGATTAAGAACCCTGACCATAGAGTTGTACATAAGCTTGTTACAGCCTTCCAAACCACGATATAAAAACTTAGGTCTACTGAAAAGAAACGTTGGAATAAACAGTTGTTATCCCTGGTTTTCGGCGGGGATTGTAGTTGACGTTTATAGATCCAGTCTCCGGGTGATGTTGGTGGTTAGACAACAGTCTCTCAGGTCTTGTGGTTGGTTTGTATGTAGATGATAACCCTCGGGGTTCAAGGGGAAAATAGTAGGTGGGGTTTGGGTGGTTGTTGAGGGGGCAGGGACTCTGATAAATGTTAAGGTGGAATTGGGACGTTCAGAGGTCCTGACGTGGACGTTGGGGCAGTAGAAGGTGGTCCCCCGAGTGGAGTATTCCTTTTTCGCTGATGTCTTCTTAAGGGTCTTTGCATGGTGGACCTTGCTGGGGTGGTCGATTTAGCTCATCCTATGAGATTGCCGGGAAAAATATAGGGTCGGATGAAAAGGATAAGTGGGTGGGAATGGGAAAGGGTTTGTGGGAGGAGTCCTGGCAATGTGTATCACACTGGGAGGAGAGGAGTTAGGGAGATATATATTGATTTGACAATTTTCATTCTAATCTTTGAGAATTTGGCTCTTTTGTGACATTTGGCGCACAAGGGTTTGGTAGCCACTGAATTCTGAGCAAGGAGTCCCTGTATTTTATACCCTCAATGCTGCCTGGCCTTGTCCATTTGGAGAGAAGGGAAGCTTCCCATTGGCACGTAAGAAGGAAGAAATACATTGGCCACCACGCGGTCCAATAGAATAGGGAGGAGTGTTCTCATTGGTGCTCAAAGTAAAGAGTGGAGTGGCACAGGCATCAGAGAGGGTTGTTTGCGTGGCCTTTGCAAGTGTGTAGAAAAAACGTGACGCAAAAGAGGGCCGAGTGATCTTTTTCTGTGTTCATTCAAATTATTAGAAATAAAAGGTTTTCTAGCACTATTATACACAACATAAGCTAATTTCTGATAACAAAACAAATATTGTAAATACAAATTCAAATCTAATATAAATTATTAGAAAACTCGACCAAAAATAAAATAGTCTCCACTCATTAATAATGTTCAGGATCAAATATAATTGAAGAATTGATAAAATTGGACTATGGTGTAGGATATATTAAATAATCTATTTGCAGCAGATCTTGATACTTGGGAACACCAAAACTTTAATAATATGATAACTGTACCTATTGGTATAGAAATATTTTCGAAAAAGTTCCTCGTTTTACTGAGTGAAACTTAATTAGTTAGAACCTTTCAGATACCATGGCGCCTAGATTATAGCCGAATGGTGATTTAATATATTTACCAAGCCTTTAAAAGTGCTACAATTTTTTTTAAGTAATAAACTAATTGTGAATGAATAGTTATTATTTTATTATCTTGATTAAAAACAAATATTTTCTTGGACATAGTTGGCTAACGCACTTGTCGTGTTGAAGCTCAACTGCTGAGGAAGGGGAGATTGAGGTTCGAATCTCGGTCGGGTGAACTGGGGGTGGTTTTTCCTAAATGGTTTTCCACTCTCCCTCCACGCAAATCCTAATCCATTAGAGTAATTAGTACTTAAAGGGTATAACCCGAACGGGTAGTAAGACACGGTGCTAAATATTATTATTATTAAACATTTTCTAACAAAACTAAACAAGAATTAGATCATTGCACAGCTCAACTGCGCATGAGCAGATCATCAAACATCTCAACTACATAGGAGATATTTTATTACATGATAATATTTTTTTTAGTACATAGTATTTATATTGTTTTAAACAAAAAATCCAACCGAGCTCAACCTATTCTTTCAAGTGGGAATGAATAAAAATTTCGATAGACTATTGTTTTAAAAAATTTCTGTTAGAAGGAATTGAAGGATCAGGACAGCCTTATACTAGAATAGGACTCAAGACCTTGCTTAAAAATAACAATTAGATGAGTTTTCTAATAATTTTTTTGAACGATTTAGAATATTTTCACAATATTTGTTTTGTTATAATTGGAAATTTGCTATATTGTTGTGTTTATAAGTGCTAAAAAACATTAAACTTTTTGTAATCTGACAGAAAAAAAATCCTGCCCTTGGCGTACACCATAACCGAATTCTAAGCTAGCAAAGCCATGAGTAACCTTAATCATTAGTGAAGCGCCTGTTTAGTTACAGGTGGATTAAATGAAAACCAAGAGAATCCATAAATATCACCAATGGTTTTCAAATGAGAAAATGTAACTTCACTTGAAAATAAACATTTGCCACATAACAATATGGTGGAATGTTTTGAAGATAATGTTAATGTTAAATATGCTAACCTTAAGGTAGGCCATGCATTAACTTTACAAGCACTTTGAGGACGCTAATGCTAACTGAACATTGTAAAATCAAAAGTAGGGGTCGCTATCACTTAACATTATGTATGTCAAGTCCTAACAAATAAAATAATGTGATATTGTAAGATAGGGCCTTAAGTTCTTTGCATTATTTTCTATAATGTTGACCCATGATCCTTTGCAGTGTATGATGCCATCTTTTTCTTATCATTATTAGGGCCCTGTTCAAAATTTTAATTTACTAACGCAAGAAAGGTGGGTTAGAAGCTAGCTGAGTAGGAACCATATTTATATATAAATATGGAATATTTGATATTTAGGGTTGTATTATATTTATTATTTTAAATAGTTATATTTGGGCTTATATCATTGCTCTCCTGCCCATTATTAAAGCTTTGGTAAGATTAATTTTTATGTAGAAAACCTTTGAACCATAGCTTTTAAATGCAAACCTGAAAATCATTAAGTTTATACTAGCACTATATTCACAAAACATTTATGTTGTCTAATGATACTGAATTCAAGATTATTAAAAAAAAATTATTATAGTGAACAACTCAAAACCAAACTCATTTAAGTGATGCAGCAGTAATAAATATTATTAAAAAAAATCTGTAGAATGGCATAACCAAAACATTAAATATATTATAGAGTCAATCACTGCATTGATCTTATGCATCGGCTACACTTCACTTTCTTTTGCAACAGACAAATTTCTTAAAAATTGACCTAACTAATCTTTTCTTATCTAAATGTTAACTAACACTCTTCCACATCCACTAGAGTAAAAATTGTACGTCCAGCAAATTCACACTAGGCTACATTAGGATACATAATTTATAAACACATTATTAATGCTTCTTTCCAACCTAGCTTAAGCTAACCTTTATTACGATGATTACTTAGGTGATTTGATCAAACCTTCTACCATTCCGTTTGCTAATAAATTAAAATCTCAATATTCACAAAATAAATTATTTTACTTTTAGCTTACAAGATGTCAAATAGTAAGAGATCATGAATTAAACAATGTGTTGGTCAAGTATGTTTATGTTTGGACATTATTGATTTGTCTAAATGTTCCCTTATCTTTTTTTTAACCAAACTTTTAATATTCTATGATTATTTTTGGAAACAAAATAAATTAATTCAGATAAGAAACTATATATTGGTTGTAATGGTTGGTCATAAATGACGTTTATCACTTTTTCATAGCAAACACAAATCTTACAAATGAAATTACACCAACTAAACTTTTACTTGTATGGATCACAATGGGAAGTTGCCACCTCACAAAGAAATTATATTAAAATGGTGTTGCTATTTTGGTGGGAAATAAGTAACTTTTTGCGGCATTAATTAATGTTTATTAACTCGGTTCTTGCCCGGCCAACTTAACCTAACCTTCAACATGTATGATAAAATAAATATTGGTAAAAAGACATTGGTGTAGAAACAATTTATTTTCTATAGAAAATATTACATCACACACAATAGATCATGGGTCAATATTTTAATGCAAATAACAAGTCAACACCAAATATGGTTACTATTTATGTTTCTCTTTTTATTTTAGTGAGTTTTGTTTTAGTTGTTTAGTTATTCATAATTATCATAGGCCTAACATTCTTTATTAATCTTGATATTATTCAATTTGCCGCCTTCATTAGTACATGCATTTATCTAAGATAAGTAGGCTAATAGACATAGGGGCCTACAGTATATTGTAACAAAACAAATAGTTTACTACAAGATGCATCTTGGGAGGAAGCATAACTCTTTTTCACTTGGCAAAGAAAACCATTGTTTTACATTTGCAAGAGTTTGGTTGTTATGCAAAAATAAGTGGTTGTTAAATTACCTCTTTTGAGTGTATGTAAAAAATACTATACATGGCTTGGGCTGTCTTAGGTGTACTACCTATGTGTTAATCTGAGAGTAATGGTGACTAACTTTTTTCTAATATGTGCATTTCTTAATATAGTAATTATTTTATTATCATTTTGGTGTTGTTAATTATAAAGCTGTAGTGCAGGGGTCGGCATCGTGGCTCTTGCGGGTACCATGTCACCTTGACAGATTTTAAGCGCCCACCTTATATTTTCTAATTTTTTCCATTTTTTGTCAAATAGTGTTGTTTAAGAAATAACAGGATGGTTGTCGAGTTATTTGAAATTAAACTTTTTTATTGTGTAGTCCTCATTAGCTGAGCAATTTGAAACTCAAATCATTTGTAATACTGGCTTCAGTGTTCTTTGGAGACATTGTGTAAAAATTGAGTTGGCAAGACTATGTGAGTATCTCGACCTCTTCATAGCAGAAGGCGGTAAAAATTGTGTTGGCTGGTGACACTGTGTGAGTGCATTGACCTTTTCATAGCAGACAGTGCAGGTGATTGACAATGTCTTATGCTGTGGTGGACAGTGCAGTTCTGTTTTAATGTGTTGCGATTTTAACACTTAGTAATAAGAGGCAAAAATCTTATTATTTAATAATGAATGGGAGCAGAAGTTCTGTTTTACAGACATTAAAGGTAAATGTGGGCTTACTTTGTAAAGCCAGTGTATCTGTTCCCAAGAAAAGCCACATCGAGAGACATTTTAACACAGTTCACAGCTCGTTTGATGAAAGTTTTCCCTTGAATTAAGAAATTAGAAAAAGAAGATTTGGTGATTTGAAGGCAAAGTTGAAAGCTCAGTCAATTTTTACCACACAAAACAAGCAATCAACAAATGCAACAATTGCTTTCTTGAAAGTTTCTCATGTATTATTGAAAAAGAAAAAAATCATTTTAGATGGGGAAATAGTTAAAGAAGCCATGATTGCTGCTTCAGAGTCACTGGTTCGATGGGTTTAGCAATAAAACTGAAATTATAGTGGAGAGTAATAGGGAAAATGGTGTTTCATGACTTCTTTCAAAGAAGAGTATCTCAAAGTACTTCCACTGACAGGACGAACTAGAGACTAGGACATTAAAATGCCTTCAAGAATAATACATACTCCTAGAAAAGTTGATAACTCCTATAACTGATGGAGCTCCTGAACTTGTTAGCTGCAAAAATGGTTTTATAGCTTTATGTATGAAAGATAAATGCTTTCTTTATCTTCTATTTTATCATTGTATACTACATCAACAAGTATTATGTGCAAAGGTTCTTAATTTTAATTATGTCATGAACACAGCTGTGAACATAGTTAATTCTATGAAGGCTAAGATTCTATGTAGCACAGCTGATTACACTGACTCGGTCCCACATATAGAGGTTAGGTGGCTTAGTAAAGGCAAACTGTTAGCAAGAATTATAAGTGTTTTTAAAGAAATAAAACTTTCTTAATTCAAGAAAGGAACAGTACACAGACCAGGATGATGAACCTTGGCTTATGGACCTGGGGTTCGTGACATACATAATGCTAAAACTAAATTAACTTAACCTACAGTTGCAAGGTAAGAACCATCACATTGCAAAAGTGTAGTGAATGCTTTTAAATGTAAACTTGAGTTGTGGAAAGTTCACCTTGCAAGAAAATCTCTCTTACTTCCCAAACTTGAAAATTATGATTCAATGTATGGATGAACCAATTTAAACATATTGCCATTCATTGCTCACCTTGAAACTATCCAAAAAGAATTAATAGAAAGATTCAAAGACTTCTCTATACTGGAACCAGTAGTGACATTTTTTTCTAACCCATTTGTCATGATTGATGTTATTGAGATGACTTCTTGTATCTCAACAAGCTTACAAATTGAAGATACAGAAGCTTTTGAAATGGAAATAATAAACTTACAAAATGACATCATTCTAAAATCTCATTGCATTGAAGATAAATTTTGGAACTTGTCAGATACAAACTCTTATCTATTGTTGAGAAAATGTGCCTTGAAACCTCACTCATGCGTGTGTGTGTTTTACTCTATATAAAGCATTGAACTTCTCCCCTTAATCTGCACAATACTATATAATGACAGTTAATTGTGCACTAAATTGAAAAGGACTTTGATACATTAAAGATAGAATACTTAGAGAGCTACAGAATATATGTAAATAATTTGTCATATCCCATTACTTACCTCTTTCACTTTGTTGGCAGGTTACACAGAATCTGATAGCTCCTCCCTCACTCCCACCTGAAGGTCTGCCAACTGTTAAGCGAATGAGGGCAGACGGTAAGTAAACAAAACTTGATTCATATGTGTTTCCTATTTCAATAATTTTTTTCTTCAAACTAGTGGTTATAGTTACACATTTTGAACTTACAGGTAACCCACACTTGGGATGTTTTCAAATCAAATATATGGTCACCTAGGTCTTACACATTGATAAATGCTGTCAGCCTTTAAAAATAAATATGAGGCTCTTAATCTTTCATTCATCCATTTGGTGAATTGTCTAGGTAGGAAGTGAAGTTTTGGAATGGAGTACTAATACCCATTTGTATTTCTCTGTTTCTGAGTTGTTACAGGGTTGTGTACCAAACTGTCAGTATCAGCCGAGCACTTTACAAGCTGTTGGAGAAAGTTGAGCCATAGTTGTTTTCTGGGGTTCCTTTTTAAAATCAGTTATTGTGGGAGTTATGTTTGTCATATGTATAGACATTTGTTTTATAATCTTTGGACGATTTCAATCTACGTTTTAGATTCTTGGCTCTCTAGGCCTAATCTATATACTGTGTTTCACCCGCCACATCTTAGTACTCATTGGGGTTATTCATATACATTAATTTCTCTATTGGAATAGGAATTAGGAAAGTAGGTTTTTATTGTAAACTAGCAGAAGTTATTTTCAAACAGACGGAAAACAATCTTCATTTTGTTTCTTCTCACCTAATTTTTAATAAATATAAGAACTAATAAAATGTTTAAAAATTCCAGGTTTGAGGTGCACATGTTTGTGCAAAGGGGCTACTAATATTAAAATTTCAACCATTTGTGTGCAGTAGATATTGTGCAATGCTCCTACCAGAAAAACAAACTCATTAGCTTGTAGGGCGAAAGAAACTATTCAGAAAAAAATAATAGTTACACCCAACCAGAATTTTAACCTTGATCTCTTGGTTATCAGCATTTCAGTCCAATGAGAGGTGCGCTAGACCATGCAAATACTAATGCATGTTGTCTTGTTATTGTTTACAATATGCTTCATTTAGTTGTTTTTTAATTATTATTTTTTAAATTTGCTAGATCTTGGACACCAATAGAGCTGTAAACTCTTGCCTTTGAAAGGTGTTTATTAACTTTAGTATCAAAAATGTAAATATAACTTGATAAATAGGTGAATATGCCATAACATGTTAAATTTTAGATCAAAGGCAGTTTTTAACATTTAAACTATTTTCATAGTTTGCTGTAGGCTTAAAATTTAACCAGCAATTTCTGAACTAACACAATAAACTTGGTTTGTAACAAAGACAACCTCCTCGGCTGAATTCATAACAATGGGAAACCCTAATTTTACCATTGATTAATTTCTTAGCTCAATGGGAATTGAACCTATTATCCTAAACTTAATAGGCACACAGATTAGGTGCTGTCCTTAATTACGTAAGACTTTTTTTCTGATTTTAACCCCAACCCCAACCTCTAACCCTCTCCCCCCCTACATAAGTTTTTCCGTCCCCCCACTATCTTACATTTTTTTTAAAGATTTGGTAAATTAGAATATTTTAATTGTTTAGTTATTTGTAGACATGAGGATTGTTATTAATACAGCGAGTGATATGAAATTTTAGCATATTTTAATTGTAGTAAAATTAGTTGTAACACATCATAAGTAAATGAAATAGGCCCCCTATAAGGGGAATTTTATAATTAATATATATGTTTATGGTGTGACCAAATCTTTAAATATATATATATTTAAAGATTTGGTCACACCATAAACATCGAAAGAAAAAAACCTTACGCAATATGTATTCTGACCCCCCACCACAAAACCCTAACCACAATTTAAAATAAGGATGTCCCGCTACCGACTGAGCTAATCTACAGAACTTTAAATAATTACTTGATTCAGATATTCTATTATCATAGTATGGATTATGTATTGGGTATATGCTCACCAACAAAAATTATTGATTAAAAACTAAAATTTTGTTGCCTTAAAAAAGGATGCTAAAAGTGGGAAAATTTCTCCCCAAAAAATGTTATTATGTTGCTATGTCTACTTGAAGGAAGCCCTTTGTAATTAGGATTAGTTTATGTGATTTATTAGCTTGGATTGAGTCATTATTCATTAATGTTTATGGGCCTTAAAAACTTAATATCAGTTTATTTTTACATTAGCGCTAATTATATCAGCCTCACATCTGTGGGCCACAAACCAAATGTCCATCACATTTAATCTATTTTCCCTATGGCTAAAAGATCAAGGTTTGAATCCCAGTTGGTTGTATTGAGGGTGGTTTTTCCTAAACCGCTTCCTGGTCTCCTTGTACCATTAGTGTAAATATGCAAGAATATTTGTGTATCTAGAACATTCTAACTGCATTATTTAAATAGTAGGTAGGGTTTTTTGATCAAAGAAGGAGCAAACCAACTAAATAATTAAGTACATTGATTAGGATTCATGTCTTATTCGCACACCCCCTTTCTTTCCTAAAACATATTGCATCATGACTGCATATATTTCCTCCTCATCCTGTTCCAAACACCAATTACGTTACACCAATCAATTTAGTTCCTTTAATATATAAGCTGTCTGGAAAACTTGAAAAAACTGGAAATTCAGAAGTAAGAAAATATTGGTAATTGGCAGCACAGATTTTATTATTGTTTGTGTTTTGTTTTTATAATACATTTAGTATTTTCTACGACGTTGAAACAAAGTTAGTTTGGAGTACTTGTTTTATCTTATTCATCACTAAACTGATATCTATTCAGTTGAAAATAATTAGTGAAGAATGTACTTGAAAATTTGAATATTAAAATTAATTTGTAAGTTACTTTTTTTTTTACAAGAATAACTTATTTTGTTAAACATTTAGTCAACATTTTTAAACATTGTGTTTTTAAATTAGAATCAGATTCTTAACTAGGGTCTAATAGTGTGAGCTCACTATTACATATTATTTAGATCATTCCAAATCTCATTCACCTGATATAAATATTGAACCGTGCTCTCATGTCTCAGATTTAAAAAAAAGTATCATTTGAATACAATTTTCTTGTCAGATTTTGTAGTCCAAAATTGGGCTCAGGAGAAATTTTCGAACGATTCAGGCTATCACACCTTTTGCGTCAGTATAGAAAAATCCTCCTGTTTAAAACTTCTTTTTTAAACCAATTGGGCTTATTTTGGTATCAAATGAAATCTTTTTTTTTCTTGGTAAGTTATAAAAAATGGTAGGCCTACATTAAGTGCCAAAATAGTGTCATTTATCATTCAAAGTGAATTTTAGTGTCCATTTTGTACCTTTGTGGGTTTGATAAGCCATAGCTCACAAGCAACACTTATTACCCATGTATCTTTTTTATTTATTTTTCGAATGAGCTAACCATGTACTTGATTTTACCTCTGTAGTAAAAGGTCACATCACACTTTTTGCCAATTTCCGCACTTGTTTGTGAAACTTATCGTCTATAACACATGTCCTTCCTGATATAGATGATGACAAAGGAACTAGAACGTCTCTGAGTATATCTTCATAGGGAGGGCATCCAGCAGCAGTCATTCTTAGTTGGCCAAAACTATGTTAAAAGACCAAGCGGTTGCATGAACTGAACTTTAGCATCCTTTTCCTCTCCGCAGCTGTATATCTTCCCAATCCACCACTCTTAGTTAATAATAATAATAATAATAATATTTAGCACCGCGTCTTACTACCTGTTCGGGTTATACGCTTTAAGTACTAATTACTCTAATGAATTAGGACTTGGGAAGGTTGAATTAGAGGAAGCGGACCCGAATTTGCGTGGAGGGTGAGTGGAAAACCATTTAGGAAAAACCACCCCCAGTTCACCCGACCGAGATTCGAACCTCGATATCCCCATCCTCAGCAGTCGAGCTTCAACACGACAAGCGCGTTAGCCAACTACACCACCGAGGCGGGTCTCTTATAGTTGCTACAGACAGGAAAAACCTGGAAAAGCCATGGATTTCTTTTTATTTCAGGGAATTTAATAAAAAGATGAGTAAAAAGCAAGGAATTTAAAGACATAACTAACTTTGCACCTACACATTTAAATAAAAGTAAGAGATTTGGTTTCATAATGTTAACAACATTCATTGCCTATATGTTATTATAAGTCATTCACGAGCTAAGTTTACCTGTATAACAACTCAAAATGTTACTAGAAGTAATCCTGAATATATCACTACGCTATCATCTATCACTTTAGATGACTAATGAAAACAGATGGTAATATATTAATGTGATAGTTAACCACAGTAATTTAGGCCAATATTATTTATATATTTATTTGAGGTCGGACACAAAGTTTATTTATAGTTTTATTCCCCTTAAAAAAATATTAACACCACTTTCACAAAAACTTATAACGAACATAGCTTCAAAATGGCGACTGACGAATCTAAACAATATGGTTGAACATAACGGTAAACAAGTTTTTTACAATGATGCAGACACACAGTTGATGAAAATATTTTATTCAGCTAAACATTTCAAAATACGATAAAATAATCATAAAATCATTTATTGTATGTAAATAATGACAACAATGTTCTATTTTCCAAGTAAATACGATGCCTGTATTAAAAGGTATTAATGTGTGCACTATATTACACAAAATCAGTAACATTCCAAAATGAAAAATAAGTACTTTTAATTATGTTCAAAATATTGTTTTGAGTTGGATAAAAAGAAATTATTTAAAAATGAAATAGTATGAGAAAATTTAAGTTTACATTATTTTAAATGTAATATATATCAGGTAATTAAAGATCTTTACATTTATAACAAAACTGTGATCTTTGACAAGTGTTGGCAGCCCAAAACCTAAACATATGATTTTCGAACTGTCATCAAGGTAAAAACCTATCGTGACCACAATAAATATATATATATATATATATATATAACATGATAGGGTTGTGTACATTGTATTGTAACACATTTACACAGGGATAAAAATAATATCTAAAGTACTAAATCCTGAAAAAGAACTTATAGAAATGCCTTTCTTTAGTATGTTTTAGAAATTATGTAATCATTGCAATAAAAAAATTGCTACTAACCGAGAAAAATTGTAAAAAGGTTAAGCCGAGCATCTTTGAACTCTGTAAAATTCTTGGAATTTTACAATAAAAGTTTTGTAGTTACCCTGTTACTGTCATAAATAAGTGCATACATTTTTTTAGAACAATATTGACTAGTTCTTTGGTTTTATCACTAACAGTGGCTTTAAAATATTTTTCGTAAACTAAAACCTGCTTCACCTAAAGGGTGAATAAGTGGCTTTCTCTGATGTCTCCTATTTATAGTAATTTATTAAACCAACCCTTCAGGAAGTCTTTATTTGCAGCAACCTCAGCTGATGTGTGACACACCTGCATTTCCTTTATGTGTTTGGATTCAAATTCAAATAAGTCTTGTGCGTTCAAAATTTGTCTCAACCGTTTTTTGAACCCTTTCTCTCTTGGCAAAGTGCTTTATTCCTCCCTTTATTCCATAGCATGCATTTTTACCATGGTTAGGGGCAAAGAAATGTCATTCAGCCGTCATGCTATAGTCCTTCCTATGATAACACAAATTAATAAAGCTCTCATAGTTATTGTGCTGAAATACAGTCACTAAAATACATTACACTTGTTGGGGCATTCTTGTCTTAAGTATTTCAAAACTGACTTCTGGAAGGGGGGGAAAAGGAGTAGTTTCATGTTAAAAGTAATCACTTGTGAAGCATATGGTTCTAGACTTCATTTCACCATCACATTTTTAGTGGGTTACAAGTAGGTGTAATGGGTAATTGAGTCAATTTGGTAACTTATTTTCATTCTAAATTTAAATACTTAAAGTAATATTTCCTAATTTCCTTTATCTTTTGGTCAAATGCTTGAATTATAACATACTTTTTTTCATCTATGATTTGCACTTGCACTTTGCTCTAATAATGAAACCCTTTGTGTACGATCTTCCACCTCTTTCTAAGTCTCTAGGGAGATCTCATTTTGTCTTAGGGGGATTGAGAATATTCGAACTCTTCAACTTGAGCTTTGGCTGTATAAGGTATCACCAGATAAAGTGTGGGAACAAGTTTGGAACATGTTGATAGGAAGATCCTCATCTTCGCTGTCTTACAATATATCTGAAAAAGACCACACATCCGCAAGAGATGCAGGCAGTTTTCTTTGTTAAATATTATGTAGCACTAACATGTTATAAAGTAACTTTTGTGAACACCACTTTTTTATATAAAACAAGTAGTATGCATTGAAATCTCAAACTTATTTATGAATCTTTATTTTTATTCAATAACTAAATTATCAATATGAGTGTATACCCAAATCTTTTAAATGCTAGTCGAAAGTGTTAAGTTGTGCCATGATCGTAGACATCACAGACATCATTTCAATAAGAACAGCTAATTTCCTTGATTATAGTATAATGATACACAGATAGCTGTTAAAATTGTGTGGCGACTGCCATCACATTACAGAATATATTTGCCATCCTCCGCTGGGCGACTTAAGAAGGGGCCCAGTCTATAGTCCTATAAATGTAACCTGAATATTATGTCAGTGAAAACATTGAGCAGCATCTTACAGAATATAGATGTAATTTTCAGCAAAGTCTGTTAAAATCAAACAACATTGATCATCCAAATTTGCTTTTATTTGATTTTAGCATTGACACTGGGACTTGACAATAAAATGTTTTGCTAACTACTAACTATGCAACCAAGAAATAACAAATTCATCAACTGGTTTTACTAAAGTTTCAAGGGATATTAGGTAATTGTATAGCCACGATTTAAACACAAAGGTTTCTTTAGTTTCAAAGAATTCGAATGCTACAAAAAATCTTTAAGTGCAGACTCATCGGTGCATTCAGGCCTAGGAATGTGGAAAAGGTATCAATACTTTTCCAATATTGATATTTTTCTTTCGATACTAGTATTGTTTTAATAGGTACTTTTTTCTGATACTCTTACTGATATTAGTACTCACACTCTGGTATCGGATTGGTATCGAAAGAAACAACTATTTTGTTATCTTCACTCTTGCTGAAATTAAATGTTTACAAGGGTGGATTTTGGAGCAAGAACAAATGACATACTTTCTCAATTCTCACTCATTTGCTGCACGACAAGTAAGAAGAATTTCTAGCATTCAATCTTTTTTTTAGCTCATCTTAATTCATAGATTTCTTTCGTCTTTGTCTATCAATACAACCTGTTGCTTGAACGAGTGACGAGTGAGTGATAACAAATTTACTACCACTTCCTTTATCAATGAGCATGTTCATCACAGACTAAACAAAATAAGCTTTTGTAGAGCTCAATGAACTCACTCATCTCAAGGATTCCCCAAGCAGATGAAGCAGAAAAGTTTATGTGCTTTCTTTAAGCAGATGAAGCAGGGCAGAGCATCAATTATGCTATTGTTTGTCAATAGTTAATAATCTATCTTGATAGAGTATATAAATGAAGAATGTTGTTAAAAAATGGCACCTCCCAGAACTGAATCATGTTTTTTTTTGTTAAGATGGATAGTGAAAGAGCATCTTGTAAAAAAAACTTTTGATACCGATACTTACTGTTATCGATACTTTACTTTCGATATTAGTAAGGCATCAATATTTTTCGTTCGGTACTTTTAATGAGTATAGTATTGCTAATTTTCTTTCAATACCACATCCCTATTCAGGACAACAGTGAAGCATGCAACAACTTATCACTTAGAGTAAGGCCTATCCTTTTGATAACTTTACCTAAAACTCCTTTGTTCAGCTTTTTACTTTTATCAGCAAGTGGTCAATGGTTTTAAAGAAAAAACTTGTTGAGGGGTATTTCATGACTTAGGAACAAGATTCAATATTTGAACTTGTTCATCAATTTTACTACTTTTCAATTTTTCCTTGATATTGCCACTTAATTATACATTAAGCTACTACAATGACTGCACTTTTGTTTAGTTTTTAAATCACTTTCATCGTTTCCTAATGAAGATTCAACATTTAGAGCCATCTCTGGGAAACTACTTTTAACTCGCTGAGCTTTGTTTTTCACAAATTGTTCTTTCATCAAGCCGTTATTCAGTAACTTTAATGGGATAACATTCTATCAATTCATAACTTTCATTTAGCTTCTCAATTTGTTCATAAGTTGAATCATATGGTTCATAATCAGTGTCAGAACGATTGATTTCTTGGTCATTGTCTGTAGAACACTTTGAAAATACTTTTCTACAAGATATATAATACACAATTTTGTGCCCAGTATAAGTTTTACCTGTTGATAGTTTCTTGAAAATGTAAGGTAAACAGTTGTATTTTATATGGATCACAACATCCTCTGTTGACCCTTAAGTATTGAAAGAAAAGCATGCAGATGTTGGTTGTATGCATTTTCAAAATTCACACATTTTGATAGTATGTAGTATTTTTTTCATCATCACGTCTTATTACCTGTTCAGGTTATAGGCTTATGTGCCAATTTTGCTAATGGTTTTAGGGATGTGGAAGGCTATATTTAGATGAAGTTTATCCACATTTGTATGAAGGGAGGGTGGAAAACCATTTAAAAAAAACCACATTCAATACACCCTATGGAGATTCAAACCATGATCTCTTCGTCATTTCCAGTTTAGTCTACAGTGGGAGTAGTGCCATAGACAATGCAGCCACCAAAGTGGGTGTTCGTAATATTAAAAGCTCCCTTTCTTTTTCCCTTATTTCAGAACAACTTACAAAGTTTTCTTGACTCCCTTCTACCTGTGTTGATAGACATGGAGGTGATGTCCTACTGAACACATTTCTATGATAAAAAAAAACTATACTTGAAATGAAGTCACAATTTTAGTCATATTAAAAAAAACTTTGTAAGTAGCAGTTAAAAATTCTTCCCTGAACCACAAAAACATCCAGAACTACGAGGGCATTCACAAAGTAAGGTTCTTTGAGATATGACCGCCAAAATATACATGTAGGTGGGGTCACCCATGCGCAGTAGCATAAATGGACTCATCAGCTTTCAGTTGATCCCTTTACTTCAGTTTTATCCTCATCTGATATTTTGTGAGAGTGAATTAAAATGAGTACTGTCATAAATAATTCTGCCAGTTGTTATATTCCATTCACGGTAGGAATTACTCTCTGAAAGGTCTTTTTTCTTACTAATATCCTACTATATAGTAGATTTATGGTAGGGAAAAAGGCCTTTCAGAAGTCAATTCCTACAGTGAATGGAATATAGGTTCGTTGTGTCATGATTTTTGTTAGCGGAAAAGCTTAACACTGCAGAAATTTACCCTTGGATATGCAAGGTTTACAGGCCTGATGTCATGAGTGAAAGTAAGGTGAGACAATGGGTCAGTCTGTTTAAAGGTCACAACTATGTTAAGGATGAGGAGCGCAGTGGCCGCTCAAGGATAGTATTTCACACTTAAAGAATTTTCTTTTGAATTTCCGGAAGTTTCACGGTCACTCATTCATGAAATTGTGGCAGAAAAGCTAGGCTACAAGAAACTGTGCGCCAGATGGGTCCCCAAAATGTTGACTGAAGCACACAAACAAAAATGCATGGAGTCAGCTCAAAGGTTTTTGCAGCACTTTGAAAAGGAAGGAGATGAACTTTTTTCTCAAATCGTAATCAGCAACGAGACTTGGACTTCATATATGAATGTTGAAACAAAACAATCAATACATTGGTGTCATTCAATATCCCCAAAGGCAAAATAATTCAAACAGGGACTTTCCATGGGAAAAAAGGCTTCTCTTCTTTGGGACCAGAAGAGTGTCTTGCTTGTTGATTTTTTTAATGAGGAAGAACCATTAGTGCTTAGATTTGGGTATACACTCATATTGATAATTTAGTTATTGAATAAAAATAAAGATTCATAAATAAGTTTGAGATTTCAATGCATACTACTTGTTTTATATAAAAAAGTGGTGTTCACAAAAGTTACTTTATAACATGTTAGTGCTACATAATATTTAACAAAGAAAACTGCCTGCATCTCTTGCGGATGTGTGGTCTTTTTCAGATATATTGTAAGACAGCGAAGATGAGGATCTTCCTATCAACATGTTCCAAACTTGTTCCCACACTTGTGATACCTTACAACAGGGTGTCTTCAATCCGGGGAAACTGGAATTACCTGGGAATTTGAAGTGATCTGGAAAATGCGGGATTAGGTCTTGAATTTGGTAAATTAATACAAAAATTCTGGAAAATGTTGTTTTACTTAAAATATAAACTATAATAATTTTTAAATCAGTAAATTACAATGATTCAAACTGTCCTCTTTTTTGTAGCTGTGTAATATATTTTATAATTTTATTATTCCCAGTAGACTATCCATTACAAATTTAAAAACAAGTTTATTTAAATTTTAAAATAGATTATTATTAATAAAAAAATATTAATAGAAAAACATGGGAGAAGGGGTTAGAAGTGGGTGACATACTTTTAGTCGAGAATTTTAGGAAATTATCAGGGAAAAAGTCTGGAATTTTATTGGACAAATTAAGTTGACACCTTGTTGTTTAAGACTTGATGCACAATTCTGAACAAAAGCTGTGGCATGCTGACATCAGAGATTCTTCTTTTGTACAACAATGCAGGAGCCCACACTGCAGCTAAAAATGTTCAGATGATTCAGAAGTTTGGTTGGGAATTGCCTGACCACCCACCCTACAGCCCAAATCTTGCTCCAAGTGATTATCACTTGTTTTTGAACATTTAGCAATGGCTGCCCTCTCAGCGTTTTGCAGAAGCCGATGAACTGAGGAATGTTGTTAATCACTAGCTCAAATCACTGGCAGCAGATTTTTTTGAAAGGTGTAAAAAGAAATTGGTGTCAAGCTATAAAAAATGTCTCTAAGTTAATGGGGACTACATGGCAAAATAAAGGAGCTATGCATGTATTTTTAGCTTTATAAAACTTTTCTATCCATACTAGTTTTTTTAAATTAAATTTATCGGACCTTTCTTTGTGGATGCACCTCATTTATGATCATACTCAAAAACAGTCTTCCACACAGGGTTGAGAGGCCACTAAAGGAATTTTCCTATTATGACGGGTTTACTCATGTTAACTTTGCCATCCATTACAATGCATGCTGCTCTAGTTTTTTTTCTCAGTAAGTCAGGCATACTCATGTAAACTTAGATCCTAAATCCTATGGTTTCATTCACAGGCAACTTGTTTGAATATTTTTATCTGAAAGAAAAAAATTAAAATAATTTTTTTTTGCTCATTTAGAAAGGTCCAAAAGAGTCTCATTGGCCATATTACTTGCAATAGACACTAAGTGCTTTAACCATGTCATTACAAAAGTGTTTTTCACAAAATTCTACTTTGTTAAATATTTTATTTTTTAAAGTATTTAACATGCACTTTCTAAACCTATTGATTATATCGGCACACAATTTATAAACTAATTTAAATCTAGAACAGACACAAAATCCAGCCCTTGGCTGATAATTCATCACTGTGAAAGGGGAAACTCACATTTCACTAATGATTATTTTTCGGCCATATCATGAATTAAACCCTGGACCCTTAGCTCAGCAGACACACACTACTGATTGAGTTAAGGTGTTGGACTATTAAATAAACCATACAAAACCACCATTCTTATTTTTAAAACAGAAAAAGTACACGGTAGCTCATTCTAAAACAAAGAGACATGTGTAAGTTGTGGCTAGCGAGCTATGACTTATTGAACCGATTTTGAATGCTCAGTGACACTACTGTGACACTAAAATTTAAAAATGTCTAAAATATCTCATAAATTTTGCAACTAAACACTAAAACAAAAGTTAGTAATACCTAAATAAAATAACATTTTTAAAATAACTGATAAAACTGTTTATGTTTAGTAGATACAAACTTTTTTTAATTCGTGATCAATAACAAACGTCATCATCCACCATTAAATCTGGACAAAAGTAGTCAGAGAAAATTGAAAAATGTTGCCTGGAAAACCTGGAAAAGTCAAGGAATTTTGTAAACTATGTTTTGTAGCCACCCGGACCTAGCTGTTTACATTGCTTGGCTACCCAGACAGTCATTACCCCTGATTGTATCAGAGGGGTCTAATGGAAATAAAGTCGGATATCCCATGAATGAGGATATAAAATCCATGCACACAGTAAGCATCTCCTAGACTTAGGATTGTGTGCGATTCATAACACTTTCCAGAACGACCTAGAAGATTTTGAAATGAATATTAATGATTTAGTTATTGAAATATAGGCCTATTATTTCAAAGCCTGTCATGTTGATCCTGAGATGAATGGAAATTGTTTTGGATAAAAGAAAAAATTTCAGCATTGAAAGACGATAAACGCATTAATCACGGCTGGCGACAGTTTTTCTCAAAGTGCCAAAGCATTTTAAAAAAAGTTGTTGGAAATACAGTAATATATTTACCAAGAGAATACAATATACATTACTCATAAACTACACATTGCCTCATCCCCCTTTTGTTTTTCAAATGTGTGTGTGTGTGTGTGTATTTCATTTTGACTGCCTTGAAAAAAAATTCTACAAATTCTTGGAAATGTGAAGGGAAAAAACCCACTATTTGGTCACTTTTTTTCTCCTTTTGGATAGCTACTATTTTTCCACTTTTCTATTTTGTTAAAAAAAATAATTATTGGCCACATATTTTTTAGTTCTTTGTCATTATTTCAACTATTTTTAAAGTCATGTGATTAGCCCTGAATAATCATAACTTGAGGATTTCTCTCAACTGGTACAGAAAGTGTGATAGTGGAAATGGTGTGAAAGTCGATGTTTTTAAAAATTTCTTTTTAGCCCAATTTTGAACAAAAAACATATGAAAAAATAATTTGAGGTTATCTAATAAAATATATGAGTTGTTGGAGTACATTGCATCAGGCAATCTGGTGTGGAACATACATGTTTCCTCAATCCTTTTCTGGCCATCCTAGTGTTAACTATGCCCTGTCTCTCAAAATGTGCTTATCTTTTAAGTTAGCCCTATGTTTGTTTATTTTTATTATTAGTTATTGGAGCTTTCTTACAGATATTATTTTTTAGATTCGATTCTCAAGTTCTTGGAATATCTGTTAACGTTTGTGCAATGAATGTACAGAAGAACTAGGATGCAATTCATAAAATAATTGACAGTTTAACTAGGTCTAGTTATTTTTATCACCTTGTTTGTCACCTCTTACAAATATCATATTTAAATTGGGTCCTTTTTTCTGTTTTTTTTTTGTCTCTTCCTGTCAATAACAATTAAATAAGAGCCTATCGAAAGTTTTTCTTATGTCATTTCTTTGTCGAGCTAAAAAAAAGTTATTTGTTTAGTGCTAGTAGTGACATAATCTATTGCATCTGCAAAGCTTTACTTTAATATTCGATTAGTAGAATATTTGGAACAGGAATTTAGTTTGTTTTGATAATGAATCTCTTGATGGGTGATTTTAATTCTTGGTTTCTTTGAACATCGTTAAACTCTTCACACAAAACTTGACAAAATTCCATTTAAAGAAAAGGCTACATTTGAGATGATAAATATTATTTTTATACATAAATATCGTAGTTTTTACTGTACAAAGACTGCTATCCATATTGCCAGCTCACCCACTAAGATAATGGTGGAAGAAAGGTGGGGTATATGATGGTGGGGCAAATTAGCATAGTTTCCATAGTTTGGGGGTTGCTATTAGAATTGTTGTCACATCGAGTTGTAAATGCGTGTTTAATCATTCTGTACAACAAAGAGATGTCTTTCCATAATCACTTTTATTTGGCTTTATTGTTCAGATGCATCATTTGGTGTATTCACGTGAGATGTATAATAATCTACTAAACATTAATCATAGATGCACGTAAGTATTTGAAGTGATTTGGTTTATGGCTTGATAATATGTTTAAAATGTTTTGAATTTTATCACTATACCTTCCCAATGAATGCAAGACAAACTACAGCAACAAGAAGTTGTCCCTACAGTGAAAATTTCTTAAAGATAACCTAAGTACCTTTAATCTAATGAGACATTTCAGGTGTAATTTTTCTCTCTTTTGTAGCAGTGCCTTGAAAACAAGTGAATTTGCCATTGCCTTATCCCTTAACTCCCGTCTATATGCCAATTTGATACAGTTGAATATTTTTACCTTCAATATTTTTAATGAATTTTTAAGAAGCTTTTATTCTTCATATTATTAATACAATTTATACTGATTTATGTCATTATTAATAAATACTAATTTTTTAGTTCTGTTTACTTGCGTGTAGCCTGAACGGGTTGTAAGTGATGATAATAATAATTTTGTTTACAACACTAATTTTCTATTTAATCATGTTCACCAAATTTATAGTGTTTATTCGCACTATGACACTACTTTGAGTCTATAGTATTAAATTGCCCATTTCTTTCTAAGTAGTCAAGTGAAGGTGTATATTATCTTATTTCATGGTCAGGGAAATAGGCACTTGTGGTTTGTGTGCAATTTTTCATACAGTGTTGTGAATGAATTATCTTTGCTTTATGTTTTATGGCGTGGGCTAACAGGTCTCGTTTCACACGTGGGCCATATTGAACGCAGTCCCCCCGTGATTCGGGTGAGAAGAGTGGCCTTAAAGCAAGTTGTGCTACACTTCTGAAATGTTATTATTTTGTTTCTCTTGAGTCAGTTTTTCTTGCTTAAGTATTTGTTATGAAGTGTAATAACTTGATGGCTTATTCATTTGTGTCTTGATTTTTAAACTCTTACTGGCGGTTGCTCTTTTGCTAAAACACTACTAAAGAGGTCAAGTGGGACTCAATTTCTATACATGAAAAAAACCCTTTTAATTGTGTTTAGATAATAATTATATTTATGACATAGCCTTGTGTTCTTTCTTGGGGTTGGTACGTTTGCACCATTAGCTATATAAAGAGCACTTTTAAGTATGATTTTTCTAGCCTATAAACTGGAAGGGTATGTATAAAAGGACATCCAAACTTTTTTTTTTTTAGTTTAAGTTTACATAACAGGGAGGGGCGGCGAAGGGGGAACTTTCTTTTAAAAATGAAATGCTGACAGTTTCGGCCATTAGTGTGACCCTGTATGTCTGCATGAAAAGTTTGGGTGGCCTTAATGGCTTACAATCTATGTGAATGATTAATTAGTTTTTATATAATATTTGAGGGGTTACATTTTGCTGGGAAAATGTCGGCTGTTGGAAATGAGTCACTGAAATCTTGATTAACCAGATGTTAAGGAATTTTGGATAGCTAAAAGCCTTGTGTTTATGTTAATAGTTAGCACTACTCTGCTCTTTGGGTGAATTGTGTTCACATAACTCTAATATAATGTAAAACTAAAATAGTTATTGCTGTGACATTTTTGAATTTGAATTTTTCTATTTTTCTGTGGACATTAAGGTACTGCCAAATCTGTCTCAAAGTTTCTTACTTTTTCCCCTGGAACATTGTTTCTGGGCAATACTCTCATAGTTTGACTATTCACATATATAACAAGGTTTATTTTCATTGTTGGTGTTCAGGTCACAAGTGTGCCCTTACAATAATGGGAAATATGAAATACTTTCACAAATTGGTATTACAATTATTATGTGTGTCACAGCTGAGTCCAGGAGTCATTACTCAACACTGATCTACTGCCCCAGAGCTTTTCCATTACTCCAGCTAAATTCCAGTTCAGTTTCTATTAAGTTATCATGCAGCTAGCTCTGTTAGTTTAGATTGGTACTAGCCCTGAGTTACCCTCATCAGTGCTCATTTGTTTGACATTGGTGGAGGCCAAGGCTTAAAATAGGTAGAAAGATGTTTAAATAAAAACCTGAGCTATTATTTATTGGCTTAGATTTAATACTGTGAAGGCTGTTTAAACAAGATTTCACAATTAAACTAGTCCTGTACGGGAATTATATTCTGATTACGGGAAATCTTTGGGCGGGAAATAATGTTTGCCCTCAGGAGCAAGACAGAGAAATATTAAAAGTAATGTTTGACTTTTTAGGCTTATATTTATTTTTCATATTTATAATTATTCTAGTCCAAACTCAGCCTTTCTATTTATTCCAATAAAAAAAATTTGTTTCAATTAAGTTAATGTAGTGGTAATTGTTAAAAATATTTTTTGAAAATTCAGGACAAGGGGAAAAAACTTTGATTAGGTTGCAGTTAAGTATATTACCTATACATTTAAGTTTCATTCTTTAAAAAAATATGAAAAAATAAGCACTCTAACATTTTTATAAAAATGTATTTTTAATTTTTTCAAATAAAAACTAAATATTTTGCCAAACAAGTGTTGAAAATAGTTTTTGATGTAATGTGAATTAAAAAACCCAGCCCTAATATAACTATTATAATTGTGTATTTTTAATTAGGGCCTAAATATTTTTGGTGTAATTTAAATAACTTCTTAAAATAGATTAGATAGATAAAAACTCATGTCGTGAATTTGGATTAACGTATTTCTTTGATTCGAAGACACCATTGATTGTAAGGCGCACCTTACTTTTCCAGTACCACCAACAGAAAAAAAAGCTTTTATTCTAAGAAAATCAATAAAAATAAAAGCTTAAATACTCTATTTATAAGAACTATTTTTATTATAGAATTAAATTTACTAACGATATTAGTATTTTTTTTTTATCAGTAGGCATTTTATTCATCACTCCCTTCTGGAGCAGTATCAATCTGATTCATCATTATCTTCACTATCCCATAGTATATCGTCTTCTAGGCCATCAAGAGCATTGGTCGAAAAAGAAATGCAATTTTAGGCCACCATCGATTCTAAGACACACCCACCTCGTTTTTAGTGACGTTAAAAGAGAAAAAAATGTGCGTCGTACAGTAGTTGAAGAAATACGATAATACTTTCACAGTAAAACATGAAAATATTCAAAACTAAAGTGAATTAATTAAAGAGCCACAGTCTTGTACATAAGAATAACAAAAACATATATTAACTGAGCCATTGTGTCTGGTTATCTCTTATGATTGTTATTAAACCTCTTACAAAGAATGCTATATTCCAAAAATACTAGTCTACCCAACTATAATAATCTGATACAATGCCAATTTGATGCCACTCCAAATATAATAATATTTACATAATGGACTTATTGTCTTTATGCAAATAAGTGTGGTGAATGTGTGTTTCTTACATAATTTGATATTAAAAAGCAACTCTACTAGTTATTATTTCATGCTAAAAATATGTTTTCCTGCCTTAAATCTATTTGGAGATAAATATTTCCCTCAATTATAAATAGTGTGGCTATGTTATTTAATAGCACTCAATTGAGTTGTAAGGTAGTTAATAAAAGTGACTGAAGTTTCAGGTAGTAGTTTATCTAATGAAAGAGAAGGGAAATGTAATAAACTAAAATTTTTAGTGAAAATTAAATACAAACAAGACATTGATAGACTGTAACTTTTTTGTATTTTTTCCCCGCCCAAGTTTCGACAACAACCAATTTCCTGAAGTTCGGTATCCCGCACAGCCCTAATTAAAACTATTTTGAAACTCAAACTAAACTATGGTGATACATCACTAAGCAACCAAAGAAAACAGTAACTAAAATTGTTATACACTGTGAATTTAAACCATTTATTTGTGTAACCTTGTTTTTTTATGATATTTCAATTTTTCTTAAATGATGGTGCAGCCAAAAGAACATCTGCAAACTGAATTTTTTCTTCAAGGGTTAGAGTACCAGCCACTGAATGGGCTATAGCATTTTCTTGCTTGGTGGATATTGTTTACTCCTAAGTTGGGCAAGACCATTATCTTGATGTTGGGAGATTACAGGACTAAGACAATTATAACCTGAAACACAATTAGGTTCACCAAGGGCATCTCACTGAATGTTTTTTTATTGGCGCGAAAAATCAAAATTGATGACTGTTTTTTTTTCTCTTTTAAGACATTTTATGATTTAGTACAAAGTAAAACTTGTATTATGTCAAAAGACGCTTGGTTCAAAGGGGTATTGAATATTAGGTTAACTTGGGTGAATATAAATATACCGGCATTGGTTTGCATGTGGACCACAAGCTCGCCAAATCTAGTTTGCTGGTTATTAGAATGGGGCTTGGATGGCTACCAGGCTTACTCATGTTGTTTGTGTTCTTAAATGATTTCCCACTCTAATTAGCAAATATGGGGAAACCTGTAAATTATGCCCTGTCAAGATGAGAGGGAACACAAGTTTTTTTTGCTGCTAATGATCAAAATAAATCAAATATTTCTTCAGTAGTCAAACAGTGATATCAACAGTTATTGAATAGAATATTTCTTGAACATAAGGGATTTGACGAGCAAATTTTTAAATGAGAGGATTTCTCATCAAATTCCAGGATGCCATGACAAACATTCAATGACTCTTGAGAATACCATATGTATAAGAGCAAACTAAAATATCTACTAAAGTAATACTTGATTTGTTTTATCCAAAAAGCTTAGTTATAACAGCTGCTAAAATACTGGCCTAAGCTCGCAGTACCTTCTTTCTCGCCTTTTATATATATATGCAGTTAATAAAGTGTGACAAAAAAATAGAAATGGGTTATAACTATTTCCCTCAACTTGCCCAAAAACCTATTGGCAACTGGCAAGTTAGTGCATAGAATCCTGTAAGTATTTCAGCTTGTACATCAAGAGATGGTGGTTCCAGCTGATAAATATTCCTGGTCTTGCCCATACTTGTTCTTTCATAAACTATCAAATTTAAAGTTAAGTTATTTCATATAGAAGCAGAAGCAGCAGTGGTGATTAAACACTCACAATTGTGACTATGACTGATATACTTTTTCACTCATCTTGTTATATTATCAATTATTTCTGCTTCTGATAATAATTTTCACTGTTTTAAGTTCAGTTGACAGAACAATTGGAGCTTCAGCTTCAAGTTGTGTTTAGTAAAAACTGTAAACCATATTGTAGGTTTGCTCGTCGCGGTAGAGACAATATTTGAAAGGGAAGGGGAGTAACAGTCGGGGAAATTTGATAAATAAAGGAAATGTAACTCGAGACTTGGAAAAAAAGAAACCCTTCAATTTATTTTTTTACTTAATTTTCTTCCGTTTTGTTCTGTGTTGTTCGAAGGGCAGAGATTTGCGCCTAGCCTAGCACGAGTGTTGTTATCAACGAGGCGAGATCTGAGGCGCCACAGCCTCCTGCCCCTAGCGGTAAAGGTCCATTTTAAGATTTGTGTCAGTTGGGGGTCCACCGACAATGCCCACCAATCGTAAACGGACCAAAATCTGGAGGGAAAGGGTATTTTAGGTAGCCAGTCTTCATACAAGGGATTTTTTTAAATCATGATTTTTACCAATATGCAAATTTTTCACTTCCTTCCTTTTGTGTGAGAGTGGTGATATTTAACCCTGATTTTATTAGCAACTTCATCGGTAAGCCTTTAGAGGAAGCCAAAGTTGGTCTAGTCTTGTTTGCTGGTGAAAGTTTGAGATTTGTATCCCGGCCTGGTGTATGAATGGTGTTTTTTCCCCTCAATGATTTCCCATTCTCCCTCTATGAAAAGGAACGTAAACTTTCTATAGATTCTACTTACCTAGCTTCATCCCATTAGTGTGGTTAAACGCAGATAGCTCAGACAGGCAAGGCAGGCATAATAATATTATATAAGCACACTATTCACAAACTAACATCCTGTCTTGTGTCCAATAAAAAAGGGGAACCTCAAAATCTCTAATAATAGATATTTTAGCCGAACTAGGAATTGAACCTGGCACTCTTTTAGTTTAATAATTTATAGATTCACTACACATTTGATTGAGCTAAGTTTTTAATGTGAGTAAAATTAATTTTTTATTTAAATATGGCAAAGTTTAATAAGCAACATACCTTGTTCACTTGAGTATATCACTAAATGTTGTGTACTTGTTCCTGCTGTTTATCAAGGTGCTTAATAGGAATTTTAATTCAATCCACATTAATGGATCTAAGAATGTGTTTTATCAGAGTATGTGGCTACCAGAAGTACCCTTGACCTCGTATTTGAATACATTTAGCTTATAATTTTATTTGTAATGAATATGTTAATTTGTGAGATGTAAAGCTTTCACATTTAGACATGAAAGTATTTGAATAAATTATAGCATGCCTTTTGTGTTTTGTAAATCTTATTACTTTAGGTACAGTGTGCTTATTTATTTGATAAACTCTTTATTGATTTGTATGAAATTTGTTTGTCAGAGATGATGTGGAATACATTCTTGATTTGATTGGTTGTGTTTTGTGTCATTAAGGGTGTGATAGGTCTCTCAAGGTTAGATAGGTACATTTTTGATGTGACAGGACATTTGTTTGTTTTTGACCACCAACTTTTATTTAAGGAAAACATGTTTAAATGAAACACACTATTTTTGTTTTTTGATAACATTTATTTACAAGTCTGACATCACTATAGCAGAGGTGCTGCCACATATTTATAACTTCTGGAATTCCTTAAGATTAAAATAAAACCTTTACATGTGTAGCAAAGTCAAAGCAAAATTGAAAAATGGGAAGAAATTCTTTCAAAGATTATGGGTTTTTTCTTTTTCTTTTAACTTTAACAAGGTGAGAGGATTTGTGACCTCCTTTGTCACCTGCATTCTTTAATCTTGTTTGTTAAAAGGGTTCTACCGATGCAAAAAGGCACTTTAAAGACATTCACACTGAGAGGACTGTGCGCCGGCTGGGTTGTGTTGCTACCATCCACACTCACAAGACTATGCTGGCAGATTGTATTCTTAATGTTGCAAATTATATATTTATACCAAAATGATTAAGTTATCCTTCGGCCATAATAATACCACATGTTGGTTGTTTTGGAATATTCTCCAGGCATTCATTGTCAGATTGTAGATAAGAAAGAACCTTTGTGAAATTTCGCATTTGCCGGAGGAAGCCGAACTAGGAGAAATGACACATGGTCAACCACAGGGCGCCCAGATTTCAATTCACACTGATGGCTATGCGTCTCCTGTGTTGGACCGTGTCTTTGGGGGAACACTTTTGAATCAATTCAAGAAGATACAGTTGAAGCACGGTCAGTGCACATTTGGTGCACAGACCTCTCAGTGTGAATCAAACAACGGTCTTACAAGGTTATTCATATGGAAATGACCTGTTTGAGATTGTCTACAGCATGATACAGCTGGTTCACATCCCTCTCAGTGTGAATTCGTCTTAATAGTTTTGTTATCTGATTTGTTGGCAACATGGCCTAAGGGGTAACTATTGCAATAGACTAGACTGCCGATGTTAAGTAAATCTGGGTTTAAATCCCGGTTGGATGTACTAAGGTTTTTTCTTTCCTAAATGGTTTTACATTCTCCCTCCACGCAAATATAGGTACACTTACTCTAAATTCAATCTTCCTAATCCTTAAATTAGGGTAGTACATAGGCATATATAGGGATGTATCAATATGTTACTAATACCATTTTTTCCTTTTGATACTAGTAATTTTTTACTCAATACTTTTTTCCTGATATTCTTACTGATATTTGTACTCACACTCAGATATAAGATCGGTATCAAAAGCAATTACTTTTTTGCTATTTTCACTCATGCTGGGATTAAATGTTTACTAGGGTGGACTGTGGGTGAAGAACAAACAACACTATTTCTCACTCATTTTCTGCATGGCAAGCAGATATCATCATCATCATCATCATCATCATCATCATCATCATCCATAGTTCCAACACACAACATTGATGCAATAGACCTAAATATACTAAAATATGGTTAAATTATTATAATTTTCAGTGTTTAAATAAATATGAAAATACAATTTTGATTGAAAAGTTGAACTTATTATTACTAGATACAAAAATATTTTTCCATACTAAAATTTTGATACCAATAATTAATGTTATTGATACATTTCTTTCGATACTAATACAATATCAATATTTTTCTTCCGATACTTTTAATGAGTACAATATCTATACTTTTCTTTCGATACCACATCTTTAGGCATCTTTAGGATTTGAAGGACCCATACCAAGGGAAGATAGTTTTAACAAACTAATAAAATTGGTATAAAACCAATATTGATGGTATGAATACATTTGTTGGTACTTTAAAGTCACTTTTAATAACTACTGGTACCCACACTCGTGGTCTCACAGCCCAAAATACCATGCTTTCAATATACTGGATTGCCTTTGGTGGAGTGGTTGAGGTTCCAATATCCGCTCTAGAGAGAGACAGAGACAAACACGGCCACTTTATCTCAGGCGTCACACTCCCCTAGACTGCTTTGCTTGTGATGGGGAAGTTGGGATTTAAATTCCGGCTAGGTTTTATGGAGGAGGGTCATCCAAAATAGTTTCCCACCCTTCCTCATAAATTTGGGAATATTTGTCTAAATTCCACCATCATCCCTACCACACTATACATATATTTTGTTGATAGCCCGAAAGACACAATGCACATTAAAAGCTATGTTTCAAAGCATTACCAAGAAGCCTTATTTGTAAATGCTTGTTATTTACTTTAACAACATATTTAAAGTTATTTTGTTTTATCTAATTAGTGCAGTGGTAATAAATTTAATGTGTTTTTATCTTTAGTAAATATATTTACTATTATAATGAAGTATTGATTCTTTTTTCGGGGTTATTGAGGTTGTGTAATGCAGAAACTTTGCTTCTTTAACTAAGGGATTTCTAAAATATTGTGTTGAGTTCTATCCAAATATCCAAAATATTTGCATGCCTAAGATAGACAATAGGTAGGGTTGCAATAAAATTAACACTTATTCCACTTTAAAATAACTATTGTAGGTTATGAACTTTATGTTATGTCTATCAGCATAAGATTGCCCTACTTTTTATTTAATATTGTTTTTAACATTAATACTTTTATTTTAAGGCACTCTTAAAATTATACAAAAAGAACTATTTTAAAAATTATGGTTTTATGTTTATATAAACCTACTGATTATATAATAGTGAAATTAAAGCCACACAGGCTAAATATTGTACACAAATGATAAAGCCTATCATTTGCAGCTATAAAATAAATCCTATTATTTTTGATAATAAGCATTAAATATTTTGCTGGCATCGTGACTAACAAACCATAATAGCCATGCAAAAGTTCATTGCTTTCGTACTCAATTTATAGTAAAGCAACATGTACTTAAGTAATGATGGCTTCTATAATTTAATGTGTAGTGAAGCATCTACTAAATATAGTATATGATGCACATTCACACATTCATTGTTTTCATCCTTGTTTTCATCCTTGTTTTGTAAATAGGAAATGTTACCAACAAAAATATGTTTACTTATAGTTATAAATAAGTATTTTAATATGAAAATTTAGAAGCTTGATATATTGTTTGAAACAATCCATAATTAATTTTAAAACTAAGGATATATTTACAAGATCTATATAATCAAGCCTATTTCCTTTAGACTTTTATCCAAATAAACACACAGTAAAATCTCTTAGTAGCGAACATACTCCGGGTTTGAACACCTGCGAGACTTTGTTTTTCCTGAAATTCTCACAGTAAAATCTCATAGTAGTTGACATCTTCCAGGTTTAAACACACACAAAACAGTGCTATTCCTGACATTCCCAAAGTAAAATACTCTTTATGGATCGGTGTTTAGGGATTGCTTTGCATAACTATGTGTCTAGGTTATTTAATTGTTAAAGCATGTTTCTATTAAGAAAATACAGGGTTTGGAATAATTTTGAGGCTATTAGAACTTAACAACTTTTCTTAAAACATGAAATATTACTGCGGTGCCTTGTTCAAGGCATACATTTATACAGAACATAGTTGACAGCATAATATAAATGCTTGTATAATGAAATGGTACATTTTATTTCTTTGTTGCGTTCTGTTCTGAAATGTTAATTTCCCTTCCAAGGGAAGGCCTCTGTTGTAAATTTATTGATTAACTTGTACCTCCGCTTTTAGGTCCTTAAACTCGTGCAGTCGGCGTGTGTTGGTATTGTTCTTGAACGCTGTTATAACTTAGATGTGATTCACTTATTTATTTTAAATGACTGGCTTGAGTGAGTGTCTTTTTAGGTAAGGGGAAGGGTTAGTGCACATCCATGGGATCATGCATATGTTGACTCTTGTCTTTGTTTTCGTTCCAGGAGATGCAAAAGCTATGGAATTTTTGCCTGGGCCAATCTACAACCTTGCTCAGAGTGGCCTGGTGGTGGCAGGTGAGTTTGTCCTGGCACTCATCCTAGGAGGGGGACACTCAATCTTTACTTATTGCCATTGTATAATTTATTGTGTTTAATATACCTGCAAAACATAGAAAACCTGGGGGGTCAATGGAATTTTAAATATTTTTTAAATAGGGCAGTCAAGAGACAACCTGTAAATACTTGGTTTTATATTAGACTCCTCCTATTTAGCAAAGAGGGGTGACACATCTTGATAGTAAAAATTCCACCCTCCAAGTACACGACGACCTGCTAATTAATATGGGCTAATTTCCCTCACAAGATATGAATATTTGTTCATGTCAGAGGGTAATAATTTTGATTAATTTTTGTCTTGATTAAGATCCTCCTAATAACATGGGAAATAGGCTAATAAATAGGGGTAATAAAGGAATTTTTTTTCTAACTGGTTCAGTGATGATCAAATTCTTTGATTAAGATTTTGGTGCTTCTGTATTTAGTGCCACCACACTTTTAGTTAACTGTGGAAACCTTAGCTAGCTTTTTTTTTGGNGGGGGAGGTGAAAATATTATTGTTAGAGTACACTCCTTTGATGATATAAAAAATAACATACATTAAAAAACCGATTGGAACATCTTTTTTTGCCAGAAATGATCCGAACTAGCTCATTGCTGAAAAGAGCACCTAGAAATTATAATCTTTGGGACTACTGGACAAGCTGAACTCATCACTTAGTTGATCCAAATAGTATATAAATAGGGATACTTGTAAATAAATAAAATAAACTATTTATACATAACTTACTATTCAGGCAGACATGATTGATAATTTCCTGAACATGTTTTGGTGGCCGCACAGTCTAAGCCATTACTCTCACAATAGACTAGCTTGTCGAAGATGGGAAGATATGGGTTTGACACCGTTCAGGTGTACTGAGGGTTGTTTTCCATAAATTAACACTCACAAATGTAGATAAATTTCCTCTAAATTCAACCTTCCTAATCCATTATGCTTTAGTTTAATACATACATATGCATACAACTCGAACTGGGTCTCTTAAGATGTGGCACTAAAAGAGATTCCCTACCTAACATGCATCTGATAAATGACAAAACTAATTTCACTTATTACACTTATTAGTATTACTAAAAGTATAAGTAGAACCTTCGATTGTGGTAACCATCAACAAACAGGCTCTTCTTCAACTCAGCAAACAATGTTTTCAATAAAATAACAAAAACACATTGTTCTTTTCTATCATTTGTTTCATTGCAAAGAATTGCAACTTGCTGACTTTTTACATTGCTGGTGATATGATCCTCTTGACTTTTGTTTATTTCCGGTATCCAATTTTCTTCTTCTTTAGTTTCTGCCTTAAGAAGGTCACATCTACCTGAAAACAAATTATAGGCATAGTCATAGTTATTTGATAAATTGTTGGATAATCGAAAGTATTTTATAAAAACCTATTTTTCAACTCTTACTATATTTTTAGAACTTTATGGGAAAGAATAGACCTAAATTTGCTTCCGAGTTTTAAAAATGAAAGAAAGAGAAATTTTTAATAATAGTTTGTCACATTTATTACTTCATGTTTATCACAAACTGATACGTGATAGTTATACACAGGATCACTCCTGATAGCCACGTTTGGGGGGGGGACTTTTTTCCTCTATAAAAACCCAAAAATTTGTTGTTGTGTTTTTATTTAAACCCGGTTTAGTTACAAATATTTGGCTTAAATTAATTCAAACCATTTGTGGCTTATTAACTACATATGCCCATTCTCAATTCAGTGAGGTAAATAACAGGCCTAAATTATACTTTTAATTGAACATACATCTTGCTCAAAATTATAATTTATTGGCAAATTAAGAGCTGAATCACAATATTTTAAGAACAACAATATAGAGATTTCGTACTGAAATGTTGCTTAAATATTACAATGTTAGTAAACAAAGAACAACATAATTAGTGGCCTTGTATAATACTGTAGGCCTTACAATACTTTAAACTGATTAACTAAACCTCTTTAAGTCGAGTTCATAAAGCACTCAAATTCTGTGACTACAAGTTTATGAAAATTTAAACAATGTTAGAGTAACTATGAACATTATTTCTCATGTTGAAAATATATTTCTGTTTACTTTTATATTTTCATTTTCCCATCACTATTAAAAAACGTTAAACAGAAACACAAGTTTAGTGGCTTTCTCTGTGCCTAATCAATTACATAGTTTTGAATGCACTAACCCAACTGATGAAAAGATTCTTTAAACAATTGCTGAAGAAGCTTGTGCTGTAAATAACTGTTCAATAATAATAAAAACTTTGTTTTTGAAATTATCAATGTCATTCCTTTGTCTTTTCCTCCACTCAAAGGTTGTAATCTGGAATGTGACTTCATTCTCAAAAAGTAACTCTTTTTGATTTAAACTTGAAAATCAATGAAAGAAGGGAACTTGCTGATGAATACTTTGACTTTGCAAAATCAAATGCGGCTTTCTATTCCTCTCAGTTAAATCAACTGCCAAGCTATTTTCTTTTGGATCCAGCATGTGAGCAAAAAAAATGAACTAGTGTTAAAGCCATATTATATCTGTTTTTGAATTTTTGTGTTACATGTTTGTCCTGTAAGCTTCAATTTCCGGTTGAAGAGTCTTCCACTCTCTGAAATAGTGCAGTTTTTTTTCTGAACGTCATCAAGGCCAATAGCAATAGGCTTCAAACAATTAAACATGTCCTCTCTGCATTCTGTTTAAATACAAAATTAAAAACTTGTGTTTGCTGCTTTATCAATAGTTTCACGATTTTCTTAACAAATTTGTAACAAAGTTGCCCAGCCTTTAAGATATGTCTACAGGCAATCTACCCTGGTATTCCAGCATACGTCACTTGGGAGAACGAGTTTTGGGGCACCAGATTTTCTGTAAAATGCATTAGTAAAGTGGTTGTTTCGGAGGTACTTAATTACATTTAGCACATGTTATTTCACATTTGGAAACAGTCATTTGCTAGCAGATTTGATACATGTGCTGAGCATCCATAAGTGACGACATCCAAATCTTCATTATTTTCAAGAAGACACATTTTTGCAATGTTGGCAGCATTATCTGTAACAACAGAATTAACCTTGCACTTAAAAGTCCTCACATTTTTTAATGCTGTTAATAGCCACTTCTGCCAGATAATTGGAAGTGTGAGCATGACTAAATGTTTCAATTGTGTCCAGTATAAACATCACCTACTTCATTGGTAGCTGTAAGAACTATTTATTATTGTTTCATTGTGGACATTTGACCAACCATCAAACCCAAAAGACACTTTGACTTTGCAAAATAAGGAAACAAGTTTTATTTTCATCTTCGAAAATAGTTTTCAATAAAGATTCACTAATTTCCTTTCTGTGGAGGGGTATAACCAGGATGAAGTTGTTGCATGAGTCACACAAATTGAGAGTGTTCAACACTAAGAAAAGTGGTACTCATTGCGAATATAAAACAATCCACTTGGTGATCTAAAGACTTCTGTATTGGTGTTGATCTAACTATTTAAGAATCCATTGATGTTTCGACTTTTTTCTTCTTGCCATGAGAGTATTCTGATTTATTTTAATATTTTTCATTAGAAAAGGTTGCAGCAATATTGGCTAAAAAATGAGTGGTTGTCGATGTACTAGGCGTGCTTGTGGTTGAAATGCTATATGGGGGAAGGGGGGGGGAATAAGATTATGTTTTTAATATTCTAAAAATATGTATTCTCAAGCATGTACATGCAGCCTTCATAATCATGCATTAACCACCATTTGTTGAGTTAAAATGTCCCAGTTTCAATTAAACGTGCATCTTTGAGACAGTAAATGCTACGTATTATTCTTACAGTTAAAATATTTTTAAATACAGAGCAACTTCATTTACATTTATTAACTAAAGTTAATAAACAAAGATGTTCATGCTTTAGTAATACTTTTAAAAAAACTATTGAAAATTCACTAAACATCTTACCTGCATCATCTTCAGTCTTCAACTTCCATATGTACACATGCACATTTTGATATGATTTTTCATTATGATGACTTGGCCCTCTAGCTCATAGCCACATTTTTTGCATTTTGTCCTCCTACCTTTTCTTGATTCCTTTTTAACTTCATCAAATGAAAGCCAAACAATATCTCGCTTTATACCTGTCATAAATAATTGTTGAACTTAGAAATCTGAATACCTAAAGGTCAAAGCCTTACTCATATACAGTGTATATTATAAACTGCTCCTTGATTCACGAGAAATGAAGACTATATGACTGGGTACTACTAAGAGAACTTCCCTTTGGAAGTGGGTTTCCCAGGGAATGGTTCATACTACTAATAGGATTTCCCGAATAAGGGGATTACCCATGAAATGGGAACTCTGCTTTGGACGTGGGTTTCCCAGGGAATGGTTCATTACTCACTAGGTTAATTTAAATATATCATTTCTCTTAAAGGAAAACAACCTTTCGCTCTTTGAGGTATTTTGTTACGTTTGGAAAAAGGTACAGGAAAGGTCGATAGAAATAAATAATTGTAATTTAATTTGGCAAATTTTACAGCACCTTAATATATAAACTTATATCAGTAATTGGGATTACTTTTCTTTAGAAAAATGATGGTTTATTAAAAAAAATAGTTTAAACCAATGCGATTTAAACCAGCCCACCCTGCTGATAGCTGAGTCAAATTCATTTAAGTGAAAAAGAAAACCTGGGCACAGGAATCAAACCCATGACTTTTGGCCTAGGTTTGATTCCCGTGTCCAGGTTGTCATTTTTCACTAAGTTAAATTTCTTATAATGATCATGTTTCTCAATTTATTAATGTTGGCTTCTATAAATGTTTTGGTTTGGTTCATAATAAACTCTTTGCAATCGTCTTTTTCTATTTTAGATTTTGTTAGTGTATTTTCCAATGATCACATGTCTTTCAAGTGATGATTCAGAAAAATGGTTATTTCTTCGTTTGTGCAGAGGACTGTCACAATGCCTAACACAGATCTTTTCTACACGTGTATTGTACAATTTACACATAATTTTTGTTTAACTTGATTATATATTTAGAAGTCATCTTTTGAAAATTTATGCTCTTTCATTTATACTTATAACTGTAGGAATATTTAATTTACATTTCAACTATTCAATAACTATACCAAAGCTTAGTAACACACTGAAGTAATGTTTATTGATATCTTATGACCTTAATTGATAGTGACATATAATATGAATGTAAAGATTCCATTTTAGTTTAAACATGGTGGCGTTTTCTTTTTTATTTAAAGATTTGCCTTTAGTCCACAACATGACCATTATAGTAGCCAGTTCATACACTTTTCTTTTTGCCAGTTATCTTTGGTCGAGATAAATTAATTTACCTTGAGAAGAAAATTACATTAGTGCATTGTTACTTTTTTCCCTTCGAGACTTCTTTTAGGATAAAGGCAAACAATGTATGCTACTTTAATTGTTAATTAGCATTTTAATTTAAAATAAAAAATCCATCTAAATGACTAAATAGTCTATTTCACGAATAGATGATTTATTTGGTCTAAGTATTAATAGCTCAAAATTATACATTGATCTTTAGTTATGTTTTCATGGAAATACTAATGTACTAAGTAAAAGTTTGTCAAAACATGTCTTGAGAAATTTCAGTGTTTCTATCAATAACATGACTTAACGAAAGTCAATTTTATGATTAATTTAATGTTATTTATGTCAATCTCTAAAGTTTCTTAAAGGTTTCTGGAAAACTTTGTTTTAAGAAAATAGTGACAACCCTCAACCATATTATAGAACCATAGAACCATTGAGATTCGATATTTGTAGTAGAGGTTTTGGGTTACAGGTCCTGGCGCGCGGAACATCACCATCCCGGGTTTGCTAGGTGCGGGACTGCCCAAACTGACACAGGAGCAGCAGGAAGCTGTGACACGAGCCAAGAAGTACGCCATGGAGCAAAGCATCAAGATGGTCCTTATGAAACAGACACTCGCCCACCAGCAGCTGGTGAGTAGGAACTTTGACCTAGGTTTTTCTTTTATGATCGCAGGTAGACATTTAAAATGAGCAGAGAAAACTCAATTTATTAATAAAATTAATTTTTAATATACCCAGTTTATGAGCTGGAAGCATTGGTTGGCCATAATATTTGCAACACCAAAATTTCTCAGTATCTGGAGTCAAACCCATTCAAACTGGATACAAACATTTCTGCCATGTCTTAGTTACGTAATCACTCTTTCAAATAGTTACTATAGTGACTAGTGGATCACACAGCTACAGGCGTTTTGATTTAATGTGGTTCACATAAAGAGTAAGAACAATTCAGTGACACACACACACACACACCTTCTCGTATGTTTGAATACAATAATGAGGAAATCCCATCCTATCCAACCTCCTTCACCTCATCTGAACACACAGAATTCACAGGCAAACTCTTTAACTCAAATTCAGTAGTTATTTACTTAGAGTGCAGGTGCAGGCTTTAGTGTTGGTTTAAATTTATGCATGTCTAAATTGTAAATATGTCGTGTCATATTATAAAATAGATAATAATCTGCTGTTTACAAAACCATTTGCTAGGTCAAGAGGAAAAATGTGTGTTCCGACAGGATTTCATAAAGTCTCATTTAAGTTTTATCATAGCTTCCCTGTTGGTGCACATTTGGGAGTGTCAACTATCACAAATGTTCAAAATACCAGTTAGGTCCACTGAAAATTTCTTTTAAGATCCAAGTCAGTTTAAAAGTACAACTTCTGTATGCTATCTTCGAAAGTAGCCATTTTTCCATTGGAGCGAGTATTTATAAACTATTTTGGTCCACTTCCTTCCTGTGTCCACAAATGTATTTCGCTATATCCTAGCCGTAGTATACATTTTTGCAAAAATTTTATGGCTTCTACCCATCGGAGCAGCCACTGTTGCAGCCATAACTCTGGCAATAGATCATGAAGCATTGTGTGCCATGTGTACTTGTCACGGACAATGAGAGCCAATTTATGTGAGTCGCTTTTAAAATATTTTTTTTTATAAAAGGTAAAAGATGTGACAAGAGTTAGTCTGTTCACGGTAGGAATTGTTTTCTGAAAGGCCTTTTTCCCTACCAGAAATCTATTATATAGTAAGATATTGGTAGGAAAAAATACCTTTCAGAGAGTAATTCCTACCGTGAATGCTATATACTTACCATCCCACAGCTTCGATTGCTGAAATAGTGTACAAGAATATGTCAATCATTCCACTTGTCTACCCACCCCTGGGTGAGATAGTCGGTTACAGCACTACCCTCCTCCCCCTTTTATGCACATGTTTGTGCTTCTGAAAATGAAAAAAAAAAGAGAGAGAAAGGTAACGGTAGTTAGGGCAAGTATGTGTCCCTATGTATCATTTGCTAGCATTTCATCCTTAAATGCAAACATAGGACCACAATTTCACCCACATAATATATTTTTCACTAGGGCAGTTTAAATTTTGTATGATTTATTTACAAAAAAAAATATTATAAATCAGACCTGTGCGAGAATGACATTTTGACTTCGAAAAATGTTCGAGCGGGAAATATTATTTCTGTGGAAATGAGGATTTTAAAAAAAATAATTTCATATTAGAATTAGATAAATTTTTATACATATAGCTTTAATCTAAACAACTTATCCTTCCCATTGATTAATTTGTTTTAATTAATCAAAACATTCATAACCTTTGGCAATTTGATAAGAGAGGAATAAAATCTTATAATTTCAATTAAGTTAAGTGTCAAAAATATTTTTTGAATAGTTATATTTAAATTTAATTTAATTTAATCATGTTGAGTTTTTTTAAAGAAAAGAAATATGTACTCTAAAAAATTGTATATGAATTTTTTTTAAATTGTAAGTTTATCAAATAGAAGCTAAATATTATTTTGTCTAACAAGTGTTAAGTATGGTGAAAAAAAGTCTAATGCAAATAATATAATTGTATATTTTGAATCAATCAATTTTGATATAAATATAAACAAATTCTAAAAATAAATATTAAGATTAGAGCTGGGCCGATTGGCTATTTTGCAGATTAGTCCGATGCAGATCATTTGTTGCCGATTAGGCTGATCACCGATGCCGATTATTTTGGTTTTGAATTTTTATATGTGTATAAAGTAAAATGACTTTTAAGCAAAACAAAGTTACCTTTACTAGATTTATAATGTCCAATGTAGGTTTGTTTTAATAACATGTAAATAGAAACTTTTAAAATGTAAAGGTTGTTTCATTATTCCTTCTTATTGTTACTGTTAAGACAACTTAACCTGTTATCAAACAAAAACAAATCACAATAATAAATAGCAAATAAATCAAGGCACACAAATTTCTGTACTCAAGGAGAATACACCACTTTTGACTTAGATTAAACACAGACTTATATACCGGTGCATGTTAAATAATTAAAATATGCTTTAACATTTATGATTAAATAGGCCTAATGATCCTTTCATTTGACAAAGACACATCATAATCAGAAAATTTAAATTTAATGTAAACGATAAAAAAATAATCAAGGCACACAAGGAGAATAGGTCTACTCCTATTTTGTTTTTAGATGAAATAGGGATTTTTAAATCCAATGTTTATTAAAATATGGTTTCATTATTATAATTAAATAACTGTAACTAAGATCATGTTAACCCAAATAAAAATTGTTTCAATAATATTAAGAAAATTCTTAACAAATATTACACCCGAATAAACTTAACATAATTAGACTTGTTAAAAGTATGTTTACTAATGTGTGGGCTTTAAATTTCTATTTAAAAATACCAGCATCTTGACTTTGTTTGGGTGGGGGTGAGTTTTTTCTATCACTGACCAATCCCACTTTGCTAAAGAGTCTCTGTGATGCTACGGACACTGCAGGTGAAGTAAGGTACTTGCTCACCCTTTGTTTTAAATTTTTAAAAGGGGACCTTCTCCAGTAATTGAAAGAGGATTGGTTGGCAGCCAATAATGGTTCCAACACATACCTTTTTAATTGTATTTTGGGCGACATTACATTATTGGGCCAAGTCTGGATATTTACTTTAAACACAATTAATCGGGAGTAAAGAGAAGCCATAGGTCCTGAAGCAGTCTCAACTCTACTCCGCTTAGCAGGTTGTTCCTCTTCCTCGCTCAACTTAGCCTCCAATTGAGACTTTGCTTCTTTTGAAGATTGGGGGTAACTGAACACATAAACTTTGAATCTAGGATCCAATATTGTAGCAAATGAAAAAAGATTATTTTCTTCATGTTGACATAATAGGTTTTGAGATTGTGCAACATATCTTTCACTATGGGACTAAGAGATTTGTCCTGGTTGGACTCTTGTCTAGTTTGATACCATTGACTATAGGGATTACTTCTGATATGGTAGTTTGTTCATTGCTGATTGCTAATGTAGCCTTGTG